>JAUUDZ010183531.1:0-18129 GCA_032361705.1 Panulirus versicolor | reverse complement strand
GTGTATTACCTAATTTCAAAGTATCTAACCCCATACTTTTTCCTGTATATATATATATATATATATATATATATATATATATATGTGTGTGTGTGTGTATATGAATGGATAAGACATTCTTTGCTGTTTCCTGGCGCTACCTCACTGGTGCAAGAAACGGCAATCAAGTATAATAAATAAATATATCAATACTTTTCCTGATACACTAATACTGCCTTAATAAAAATCATTCAGTTACATAGAATACTATAATTCATGCATATTATCTAAACACAACCCTAGCACTGCAGATCAAAATCACTCAATATTTAAAGGGTGAGCTTAACCAAACATGTACCTTTTATTCTTGTTACTTTTGAATGATTACCTGTACCACTGTCTTTTATTCCATGAAGATGTTTTTATTGTTGTGCGACAAAAGACAAACATATGATTAAGTACCAATGTATAAGGGTTAACATGCTCTTTTTCCACATCCATAAGACATTTTTGCAGTTCCTTAAAACCATGTTTGGCCTGGATTGCTCCCATTACACATTGGCCATGTGCTGAGGTTAACAGGGGCTCCCTAAACACTGAAATACAGCTGAAATAAAAAACTACAAGCAAATTGTAGGTCGGAGAAATACATCTGTAAATGTATGGTAAACACAGTCTATCATCTCCGATATATCAAATATGACAGCACAGCATTTTCTTTTGCGTGAATTTTGAGAATCTTATTGCACAATTATGCCAAATGTACATCTCAAGCTATCTTGCACTGTGTGGTTCATCAGCAATAGGCAGGTGTCATAAAATCAAAGTGCCTACCACTATAACTAACAGATGTCTCATGGGTCAGAAAAGCAGCTGTCTGGCTATGCTAAGATGTGTAACTGGAAGTGGTATTGGAATTAAGTGAATCTTTATAAATTAAAAGGTCACACCATCAAAACAGAGATCAAAAAGCAAAATCTTAGATATACATACAAAAATGTAATAAATTGCTACATAAACATAGACTTTCATTCTATTAGGAATCCTACAGCATTAAAACTACATTCTGCTTACCTCACTGCACTCTAATATGCCATCACATCATTAGAATGTAGATTGCAATAAACCATAAAATAAAACAGTAGTGAAAAAATGCATATAAAAACATATATTCAATTAATTTACGAGGTCTCCTACAAGTATATTACACTGACCCTACCAAAATCCTTTTGTTCCTTGTATTTCAGGTTTCAGTGACACCAAACTAAGAGTAAGGTTCAGTAAAGTTAGATTTAGGAGAGCATTGGCCTAGATTACTCCTTTCGCACATTGGCCTGTATGGTAATGCTGAGGGTGACTAGAGGGGGAAATAGGGTTAGGGTGAGCATTGGCCTAGACTGCTCGTTCTAAGCATTTGTGTGGTGAGGCTGAGGGTAAGGTTGGAAGTGCCCTTAAGGTGAGTACTAGCTTTAACTGCCCCTTTTAAATTTTAGCAATGCAAAATCGCTCTAAGGTGTTACTTTACTGAAGGCAACTTTACTGAAGGCAACCTGGCGTGCAGGCCGGTCAGAGCCTGTGAAATCATCTGATCCCCAGTCTCAAGAGGACTGAGCTTGGTGGCCCATCCCCATGCATGCAAAAATCAGCGACATTTCTTATTCTTTAGGGTAATAGCTTCTTCTCCCAGACCATCTTTGTGCCCTGATCCCCTTGCCTGTTATATACCCAAGCATCACTCATACAGAGCCACTGGGTCCGGTAATAAAAAAAATATATATATATAATCCAGAGAAGCCACTTTTATAAATTTGATCTTCACCTAGGCCATCTTATTTTCTCTACCATAAGGAATGTTAAAAGGCTGTGGGATCTGCTTTACTACCCTTTCAAAATATCTTTCGGTATATTACTTTGTTAGGTGTAGGGTCATGAGGGATATGGAAAACGTAGGGTTACACGACGATATTATAATAATATGAATAGTGGAAATCAAATAATATGCACTGATGACATTTAAGGGCCATTTGTGACATAGATCTCAATATCATTAAGTAGTTTAAGAAAAAGAAAACGTACAGTACTCGACTTATCTGTGTCATGTTCTGTTGTTTGGATGGCAATATAAACAGTGAGTTCAGATGTGTATGGACATTTCAGAGTCTATCCCTGTGTGGAAGAAATCTAATAAACATTAATTGGAATGTAGATTAATGTAGACCAATTAATCTACTTGGATCAAGCCCTAATTAAACTTTACAGCAACTGTAGATTGAAGAAAAAATATAATTTCACAACTATTGCTCAGAAATGAAATTTAGGAACTGTGAAAGAACTAATTCATTAATTTTGAAAAATTAGAGATGATAACAACATAATATAAACATGTAGAATATTCATACATAGCAAACCAGAGAAGAGTAACTTTGATATATCAACAAAATAAGGGAAGTGCTTTTGTAAAGGATGGACTTGAAGTGAAATCATACTGAACTGAATTTTCTTTTTTTTTTTCCAAAAGAAGGAACAGAGAAGGGGGCCAGGTGAGGATATTCCCTCAAAGGCCCAGTCCTCTGTTCTTAACGCTACCTCGCTAATGAGGGAAATGGCGAATAGTATGAAAGAAAAAGAAGAAATTACGTAACCACTGAGTCTAACTTTTCCATGAAATCCCGAAGTAATGCAAGACTTTGATGACAGATGATAGGCAATGACCAAGAATACTTCCAAAGAAACAATACCTTCAAAATCCTTCCCAAACATGCCAGCCACTTGATTCCTCACATTCGTATGTAGTATGAAAGGTATAATATTTAAAATAATCATGTTATTCACCAACAATGTTGTGATTATGTAAGAAATAAGAGTGTATCAAATAACAGTAGAGGTTTCAATATAAAGAAAGAATTAAGTCCCTTAAATTCCCACTCATACCATTTGCACTCCATTACACTGAATTTTAGTGAAAAAGGTGTAATATTTCTAAATATCATTATGTTACCTACCACAAAGACTGTGCCTACATACTAAATAAGAGTACAGTAGGGAATCAATCTCAGTAAAAAGAAAGAAATATAATTTCCACTTCTCTGATAATATAAACTGTCAAACACATTCATTAATATGTTTGCAAATGATGCAAAAAGTGTCATGAGGGAAGTGAAAAGTATGGAGGATTGCAACACTTTACGTGGGGGCGTAGGCAAACTCAAAAGTTGGTTTGATACATGGTTGACGAAATTCAGGCTGGGTAAATGTAAATGAGGTTGGATCACAGCAAATGATGGCCTCAATTTGATTACCACAGCAAGAAATAAGCTGCAGGAATCTATGTGCGAGAAAGTTTTGGGAGTTATCATTTTTCCAAACTTATCACCAGAGTCCCACCTTTGGAGAACAGCTAAGGAGATCAACTCTACTGGCAAAGAGTACAAATGCATTCAAGCTCATGGATATGCAAATTATCAGGAAGCTGTTTACATCATACATAAGACAAAAATTAGAATGTGCATTTCAAGTTTGGTCGCACCATTGAAAACAGAACAAAGAATTAATGGAGGTCCAGAAGAACGCAAAAGAAACAATATCAGAATTGAGATAACCGAGTTAAATGGAAAGGTTAGAGGCTTCAAACTGCCCACCGTTGGAGAAAGAAGAATAAGAGATGACCCAACCACAGCCTTTACATTTTCAAAACAATCGATGAAATAGACAGTGATGAGTTTTTCGAGTGATGCTGAGACAGAGCAACCAAAGGGCATTATACAAAATTAGACAGGAAACTTATAAAATGGGTGTAACAAGCTTATTTACAGTATTACATGAAATCAAGCGAAAAAATGATAAAAAAGTTGTGAAGAAATTCTTTTATAGTATAAGAGTGGTAGATGAATGGTGTAAAATGACTGCAGACAACATACAGAAATTCAAGAAGCAGTATGATAAACAATGTTCAAGAGTGGGGGCCCTAAAAGTGTAAAACTCCCTTCCCATACATTCCAAATAGGTATTTACATCAATCACACTCAGCAAAGAACCAGACCAACACAAAGGTAATAACATAACTTTCTGTGTATTTTCTGCTTCCTTTGAATTTTAATCTACTATTTCATATGTGAAAAAAGTGGGTTTTCTTCACCCCTTGCACAATATGTGAGAGAATATTCAAAATATGCTCAATGTTCAAGGGATAAATGACCATGATAACATCACACATCCTTAACACCATGAACCCCCTATCTTCCCCTTACTTATTCACACATACATCATTCTCCCTGTAAAAACTCTGAACTCCATTAAGTACCTTTCCATTTATCCCACATATCTGTAGCACCTTCCATATGACATACCTGTCAGCTCTGTCATATGCTTTCTCTGGATCCATAACTGACTCATACAAGTCACTCTCTCCAAGTATTTTACACATTCTTCACAGGACACATCAAGTCCAACCATACTTTAACTCTCGTGAAATACCATTGCTCCTTCTCCTGTACATGAAATCACCATTCTATCACCATTCTTTGGCATCTCAGCACACAGGCCTCTTTATTATGCTCAATCATTTTCACCACTCCTTTCACAAACACCATTCCTCTTTTCTAAGAAATCACCAACTGCCACCCCTACCAGCACATTTATATCCAACAATTTCTATCTTTTCCTTTCATACACAATTGCCATTTCCTGCATTAGCGAGGTAGTGCCATGAACAGATAAAGAAAAGCTGCATCCACTCGCATCCATTTTCTAGCTGTCATGTGTAATGCACCAAAACCTCTGAACACCACTTTGTTCCATTCCACTCTATCTCATGCACACCTTTCGCTCTCCCACATGTTAAGGCCTCAATTGCTCAATATCTTTTCCATGCCATCCTTCCATCTCTAATTAGGTCTCCCCATTCTTTTTGCTCCCTCCACTTCTGACACATATATTCTCTTTGTCAATGCTTCCTCACTCATTCTCTGCATATGACCAAACCATTTCAGCACACCCTCTTCAGCTCTCTCAACCAAACTATTTTTATAACCACATCTCTCTTTTACCCTTTTGGTTAACTCTCCTTGAGAAAGCAAACCTGAGGACAATATAGTGAAATGATAAGGTTGAAGAAAGTCAGCAAATCTCAGCCACAGTTTGCTATGAAGTGAGGAAATGAATCATAAACCACAACCACCAAATCCCCCTCACGACAGTGTGATTTTGTAGGAGTGAGAGACACCCAATTCCAGAGTATGCATCCATGCACATAAATTGTACACAGTAAATGAGGCCAAAATGTCCATCCATAAATGTAGAAACGCTTCAAGAACTTTGGTATCTCTTTAACATTCAGGAAATTTTAGATATCTTAGTGACAAACATGGACCCTTACATCAGGATAGAACAAAATATGTGCAATGCAGTAAGGCTTGAGATATAGACTGTAAGGAAATAAAACTTTCCTGAGGCTGGTACTGTTTGTTGGTGTTTTCCATGGAAACAAAGTGAATTTTGATGATTTGTGGAATAAAGATAGCACAGGCATGGAAGATTTCCATGTAGAAACATCTCTGCACCATTTCAAATTTTTCATGGTTTGCCTCTGATCTGACGACAAAGCAACACATTCACATACATTAGTTGATAAAATAGTACATATAAGAGATACTTTTTGATAATCCGAATATTTTTTGAGTTATTCTCCTACTGTTGATGAAATGTGAATAGATTTCAGGGGCAATATATGCCAAATAAACCAACCACGTGTGATATATACTAGCAATGGCTGATGCTGACATACTATACATACAAAATGAAGATTTGTGCAAGTAAGCAGCCAGGTGGATCATTCAAGACAGACAATTCCCTTGTGGCTGTGGTTCCTAAGCTGAATTCTCCCAATTTAGGTTCAGGTAGATGTGTTACAATCGACAACTGGTTCAACAGTTGTGGGCTTACGCAAAACTTGCCAAAGGACCTTAACTTGATCAGGATGAACAAACTGAAGATTTCTAGGACATTTCTGGGAACCAAAACTAGAACTGTTTGTGACAGCATACTGTATTTGGTTTCCAAAGAGGTGTAACACTCCTTAAGAATGGGAAAAGTGTTCTTTTCAGCAGTAGTATGCCTTCATGACTCGAAAACAGCCAAGATTCAGGTGACATGAAAAAAAAAACAAATCATCACATTGCAGATTATGACCAAAAGAGGGGTTGAAATAACAAACCAAACCTCAACAATGTCCATCACTTCACAAAGCATCCAACGGTGCCCCAGCAGTGCTTTATCTCTCTTATGAGTATTTCAGCAATTACATTTGTGCCAACCACAATCAAAACCCTATGAACAAGCTCAGTCAAAAGATGTTAAAAAATATTATACCTAAAGTTCACAAAAGACTATCACAAAAGCAAACTGCATAATAAAACCTTTAAGAATGTTCTGCATGAAAAATTCAAACAAAACCCTCCTGGAGTAGCAGACCTTTAACAAAGCCCCAACCCAAAAATATCAGGGATAACAAGATGGTGTAAGTTTGGTAAAAGGTTAAATGAGCATTAAGTAAACACAATTTGTGGTGAGCATGTGTGTTCTGATCATGGTCAGGTTTATATCCAGTGCTTTCAGAGTCAAATGAAAGTATCAGATACAGAACATTTTGAGTAAACAGTTATGTTAGGCAAGAAAAAATGAAAGGCATTTCCATGGATGTTTGCCAACAAATGACATTTCTAGTTCGTCATATGTCTCAAGTAGATGTTTAGTTCAGAAAAATTTTTCTTTACATTTGCAAAGATTTTTTTAGCTGACAATGCAATAACAACAAATATCACAAGTCTGAATGAAGCATTTACCTAACTTTGAAAATTTAAAGAATTTTCGCTCATCTCATTCAACCAGTGGTGGTTTTAGTTCTTTAAAGTATTTATATGATGATGTTTAGATTAGATATATTTATTTGTTATAAATAAAGTGATACCAAGCATCAATATATGATCTTTTCTATCATTTCTGTCTCAATATTGCCTCAACAAAATGAAACAGCATGCTATGGAATCATTCACAGGATGTTCACTTTACATGCAAAAAATTTTTCATTTTGTATGGGGTGTGGCACAACCCTATGGTATGAATGTTGTTCCATATGGCAAGGGTACTTACAAAGGGATAAGAAAAGCTGGAGCCTCACCATGGCAAGCTAGTTTACTTGAAGATTGCTTCAGTTCTCAAATATTTCTCCTTATACTGTAAATAATCTGAGGAACTGGGTATTCAGGCATGATGAGAAAAAATATGGCCAATACTTGTCACTCACTTTCATTCCATAAAAGCAGAAGGTTACCAAATAGTTGCCACATTAATTGCCTGCATCAGTAAGCCTGGAAAAGAAAAATATGTTGCATAATGGGCTGAGAGCATACAGTATAGGATGTCACCACCTATGAAGAGTTTTGGTGATAAGGAGCTTTGTTTACAGTATTTCAGTCACTATCTACAAGCCTCTGGTCTTTTACTGTAGGAGTGTGGCCATTTTTACTTATATACTTTATATATTTTCAATACAACATACCAATAAAAGCAAAACCTGCCTGAGTTTCTGTGACATATCTTTGAATCATCTCCTGATTCAGAAAAAAAATATGCTGATGCATGACACAATAACATGATGCAACTTAACATCAGCCTCCATGTGCTGCTCTAACTAGAGAGGCCTCCATGCAGGTATGAATTCAATAATCAACAGATCAGTTCTGAGATCCTGTGTCAGAGGGAAGCCTGAGTTAGCAATGGTGCCACCAAGTGGCAATCTTCTTAACTACTGGAATGCTTTGTTTATATGATGTACAACCAATGTAAATACAGAAATTGGCCATTTGGTGCTATTTGGCAGTGATTTGTTAGTGTAATACAAGCCTCTGTTTGATGGGTGGTCTAAGTGCAGTCAGTATATGATGATTCCTTTAGTGATGTATGCAACTGACTGATGGTAATGGCATGGAACAACAAAATATAAACCTAATTTGGGGTGAACTGGAACATTCTACAATGACTATGGCTCATCATACAATGTAAACATTTAATATCTGATAGCAATATGTTGAACATAGACATTAAGGGTGTGCCAGTCTGTTATAAGTGGGAATGTAAAGGAAATTACTAAAAGGTAAGTGTATCTAGTTGCCTTACTGATTTCAAAATGCCTAATAACTTCCTCCTGATGGGTATTTAGCTAATTCCTGAGAGCAATACAGAGTAAAATCCTTGTAAGTCAAAAAACCACCTGGACTAATCCTTAAAAACAGACTTTTGGGCATTTGAGGTTATTAACCTTTTTATTTCACAAATACTCATTCCATTTGCTCCTAATTCTTATTAACAAGCTCTTGGGAATTGGTTTTTCATAAAGCTGCTTTTCCATATATCAAACTATCTCAGTGTTGTTCCTAACCACTCTTAACATTTACATGCATACTTTATACTGTAATCATATTGTTGAGTGAATGTGGTTTCTTTTCTATAACTTACAGGTAAGACTACATTCCTATACTCACAACTCAGTTAATTTAAGTTTGAGTGTAGAAAACTGAATTTTTTTACATAAATATAATTCTCTGACACTGAGTCACAATACTTACATAATATATCTTCAGAGATTATATAGACAGGTTCTAATGAGGCACCACACTTTTGTTATTCAAAATAATTTCTTTGGAAAATTGTATCATCAGCTTTCCATGAAACTTAAAATTTTGTGTTATTGCCCTAGGACAGATTCATTACATAGCTACCCTAAGTAGCTGGCGATTACTTACATAACTATAAGGGCTGACATCATGATGAAAAGAAAGTATAAATAGGCATACTTTGGTTGACCCTGGAAAAAATAATACCTCAATATATTTGATGAAGTGAATGAGAACTCTAGTTAATGGTAAAGACATAGAATGCTCTCCATTATTCCTCCTCTGAGTCACCATCACTGGAGTATCCCTGGCTTGTTATTGGGCGGTGGTAAGGAGCACACTCCATCTGTCTGTAAAGAGAATAAGTTGTAAAAGACAGAGAAAAGGGTCTCCTACGTAATTCAAGAAGCACCTTTACAGTATTTATCTACTGTAACATAACACCAAAATCTACATTAACCCTTATCCTTATCCCTTAACATGCATATGTGTGTTTCCTGGGACAATTCCTAAAAATGTCCATTTGCCATGAATATTTTTTTTATTTGTATGACCTTTCACATTACTTTTTCTATTTTTATATTTGTATGACCTTTCACATTACTTTTTCTGTGTAAAAGTATACTAGAGTTACCATATCTGGCACAGAAATTGGTTAAAAGCTAATGTTTTGAGTGAAAAATGATGTTTGTGAAAAAACATATCATGGAAAATATGTAAACTGGGATTTTCTTGTGACTCTGCTACCTGTGAGAGGAAGGGCTCATATGGTATTGTATCGGCCACTCCCAATAAGTGGTAGTGTATTGGCCCAACCCAATACCCTAGCTAACTCATGGAATATCCCATCCCCTACCCTTGGAGCAATCCATTAGGTAGGAATAACAACTTGACAAAGGAGTGTTAAAGTGATGCCCAGAACCATCTTACACTCTCCAAATTAGGACTGCTGGTCTTATTTTCCATCTCATCAAAATGAGACTACAGAACTAGTCCTGCCATCCTCTTACAAATATCATATACCTACTCAAACCTCACTTATTTTCATGCCAACTCCTGTATATTCAAATGTTTTTAAGTATAATCATGATGGAGTCCAACAAATCTATGGCTCCTAGTCCCCAGCATCACGGAGGCTAAGAATCTCTGGGTTTTCATCTGACTCTATAGCCAATGAGAGGGAGGGCTCAGACAATAGTAGTACCAGCCCATTCCAAAACCTTTCCCCTCTCTGCTACACTGTCTTCTTTTTCTATTCACTATACCAACATTCAGGGTCTCTCTAGGAGCCTCTCCACTGTTGAACACTATAGTACCTCTCCTAATATCATACTTCTCTCTGAGACACAGCTGTAAATGATGTTCTCATTACTCCCTTTTTCAAATCCAAAAATAATATCCACTTATTATTTTGGTTCAAAGGTGATGTTTGTGCTTATTCCAGCATCAAAATGCCTATTGCATACCTCAAAGACTCTAAGTTCTCAAACTTTGATGTTATGAGGTTTAAGGTCTATCTCCCACCTACCACACTTCTCCTATGTTTTGCCAATTGCTCTCCTAATCTACAAATTTTACATCCTTCTTCAACTTTCCAAACTTCTGCCATGAGACTTACCCGAAAGCCAAGATCCTCTACTTTGGGGATTTCAATGTTCACCATAGGGAATGGTTAATTCCTCCCATATGGATGGTGGACATATTGAAGCCCTCACTTCTCCATTCTCAATGATTTATAACATATTATCTCCTACACTACTCATATTCCTGACCACTATGACCACACTCCTAATATTCTGGATTTGTTTTTCACCTCTAATTCTTCCTGCTGTAAATATGTAATCTCACCCTTAATTGTTCGGAGGGAGCCTGGTTCTCGTGGAGGCTGGGTGGGATAACAAGCTCAACCCTCTTAGCTCAGTGCTTAGGTCCCTTACCACTAGTGGGCTGCCCTAGAGCATTAGGCCCGCACCTCCTGGTTGTAGGGAGGCTTAATCTCAAACAACAACTGAATTGCTTCAAATGATCACACTCTCATAAATGTATCCATAACTTCTTTTCTGACGTTCCTTAGGTAAATTACTGTCTCAAGTAGTAATGCTTCTGTATCTGCCAAACACATTGCAGAGGTTATTCTTGGAAGCATTTATCCCCTATTCCTCTAAGATGACCTCTTCTTTCAATCCAATGTTCAACCGTTCCTGTTCTGAGGCCATTCAGGTGAGGGATCAGGCACATTAGGCTTGGAAAAACTCTCCTTCCTCTGACTCCCATTCAGCTTTTATCACTGCCCGTGATCAATGTAAGTAAGTTATTCATAAGGCAAAGCATTCCTTTATTCAAAGAAAGTGCGATAGCCTCTCTTCATCATCCACTGATAGGTCTTTCTGGTCTTTAGCTAAGGGCATCTCTAACAACTTCTGTTGCTCTACCTTTCTTTCACTTCTCCATTCTCATGGGACTATAGCTGTCTCTCCTGTAGACAAAGCAACTCTGGTTCCCATTTCTCCTCTATCTCACCTTGGATATCTCTAACATTTCTTCATCCCCTGATGCTCCTCTTACTAATCCTATCCCCCCACTCAACCCAGCAATCTCTTTTTGGACAGTCCAAAAAGTGCTACCCTCTCTGGACACAAGCAAGACTTATGGTCCTAATGGTATCCATCCCTATGTACTGAATGAGTGTGCCTCTGAACATGCACCTGTGCTTGCTATTCTAATCCATTTCTGTTAAAAAAAAAAAAACACTTCCTTCTCCTTGGAAGCATTCATTGATACATCTTATCCCTAAGAAGGGTGACCATTCTGACCCTTCCTACCTATCATCCTACTGCTTTGACATCTACCATTTCCAAAATCTTTGAATCACTCCTCAACTCCCTTATCCTTAGACGCCTTGAATCTCAAAGTCTTCTCTCTGATCGCCAGTATGGCTTCTGTAAGACAAGATCAACTAGTGACATTCTTCCTTATCTTACTAATGTCTGGTAATCACCCCTAAAACATTTTGGGGAGTCTTGTGTAGCTGCCACTGGCATATCCAGAGCTTTTGACAAGGTATGGCAGTGGGGTCTAATCTCTAATTTTTCCTTTTTTGCCTTCCCTCCCTCACTTTACTACTTCATTTTTAACTTTCACTCCAGCCAATCTATCTATGTGGTTGTTGACGGATCAGTCTACCCCACTTTATCCAATGAAAACAGTGTCCCTCAGGGTTCTGTCCTGTCCCCTACACTTTTTCTCCTTTTTGTCAACGATTTCCTTTCTTCCACAAATAACCAAATGCACCCATACGTTAATGACTCAACATTGCATCCATCCACATCCTTCAATTCTGCTCATTCTCTTACTTGTCTTGTCTTGTCTTGACACAACTTACACAATAAGCACAGACTTGGACAGTATATCTGTTGGGTAGACAAAATCTGGTTAGGTTTAATGCCTCCTAGACCCAGTTTCTACCCCTCTCTCTATCGAAAACTCCTCATAACTTTCGTCTCTCCTTTGACAGCTTTGTAATTCCACCTCTTGACTCAATGAACATACCTGGCATTACTGTAACATCCACTCTTTCTTGAAAATTCTACATTACAGGAATAGCTAAGTCTGCCTCTAACAAACTTGGCGTCTTGTTTAGATGTCAAAACTTCTGAACAATTGCTCCATTTATACAAGGGGTTGATTCATCTTTGTATGGAGTACTGCTCTCACATTTGGGGTGGTTCTAGCTCTGCATCCGTACTTGACAGAGTCGAGTTGAAAGCGATCTGCCTTATAAACTGTCCCAGGCTAACTTAAAAACTTGATCCACTTGCCCTACCCTACAATGTTGGCTCACTTTCCCTCTTCAATAGGTATTACTTTAGTTTTTGCTCCTGAGAGCTGGTTGCTTGTGCGCCCCCACCACTAGCTAGACCATGCAATAGTTGGCAAACTGCTGCATCACATGTTTACTGTGTGGTCATCAGCGACTCAATGGTGGGGCGTATTGATACCTGCCTCTTTCCCTACTTGTCGAAGCTCTGGACCTCTCTACCCTCTCAAGGCTTTCCCAATAACTATGGCCAAGCACATTTCAAAGGACAGGTTTTTCAATTTCTCAAAGTCTGTAAGTACTTTCCCTTGTCTTTTCTTTTTCCATTTCATAATTCTCTAAACATTTCAATTAAGGTCTGGCCTTAATGTGGACTTATGTCTGTGACTGGGGCCTTCAAAACACAAACACACACACACACACACACAAAAAAATATTCTATCTCTCAAAAAAAACTGAGGCACGTCCATTAAGATTCACCCCTTCAACCATCATAGATGATATGAGGCTCAATGAAAACAGAGCAGCCAGTCCAGGATTATGAGGTTTGGGCCAAGCAGTGATATGGGACTGAGCAACCTCTCCCTGAAATTCACTGAAAGACTGCCTCAAGCTTCTTACTTTCTGGAATCGCACATGGTTTTTGAAAATAAATGGATAATCATATGGGACAGACTGCCATAAATAAATGGTAAGTCAATATCTACAGTTCTCAAAAATGAACAGGGCCCTAAGGGCATCTGAAAGAGAAGGGATTCTGCAATTCTCAATTCTGCAGTTATCTGGCAAAGTAAACCACAGAATCTTAAAAGAGAGAGAAGCAAAATGTAAAATCAGAGGTAAGATAGATACATAATTAAAGATTTTTCAACACAGAAAATTCGAAGTAGTAGCATATGCGGGAAATGGCAAATACTATGAAAGAAAGAAAGAAAGAAAGAAGCATATGAAGCCATACCAGATAAAGGTGACATCCTCTCAGTAATGGCCATTGAACTCCAACCTTATTCACTCAAGTATAAGAATGGAACTCTTCCAAAACCATGTATTTCCAACCATTATTCCTGTTTTAGCTAACATCACCACAGAATCTTCCCCCTTTTTTCCTTTAAAACGAGATGCCATGTCTCCTTTGCCCCATTATACCCTCCTTCACTGCATTACCCACTCAGCCATTGAGATCCTCTAGTACCAAGATTGTATGCTCTACATTGAAACTACTAAAGTACTCAGTTAACTACTCCTAAAATGCATTCCTAACTTCTCCATTTCTCTCTTTAATAAATGTATAAGTACATTCACTCATCACCTTCATGTAATCTACTTTCATTCAAACCCATAACAACCTCAAACTCTTTTTCTTGTACCCTCTAACACAATCCTACAGCCCATTCCTATTAACAATTGCCATCCCTCCTTTTGCTCATGTCCTCCTACTGACCATGCACTAACCCACTAAGCATTCCTGAACCTAAATACTGCAATACCTTTGTCCTTTTTTTGCTTAAAACCAAAATATCCGAGTTTCTGCCACCAAACAACACCTATCTCTCTTGTTTTTTCATCGTGTTTACATCCATACACTACTGGACATCCCTGCCTGCACTTGAGAAGGATAATAACCCTTCTGTTCTTTCCACCATTCCCATTTTTACAAACTGATAATACAAGTGTCTAGCCCCCATTCCTACTCATCCATCACTTATGACACGAAGAAAAGGGATTGGGATTAAGGACATATAATAATCCATATAATTAGAAATAAAAAGAAATTTAGACATGAACTGGATATGGAGTACACATAAGACTCGTTGTGCTGCTGTATATGATTAAAAGTAAAGAAAAATTCCCATATACAGACCTAATAATAACACACTGACAATCAGAGTCAATCAACATATTGCGATACATGGTATCAGCAACTGAATAGATGTGTGGAGGGACTTCATATTGAGCTGCACCTTGGTAAAGCTCAATTTCACGTTCCCCAAAGCATGGAAGTTGCTTAAACGGATTGACGGCAACAAGCACAGGACCAATGTAGGTATAGATTCTGTTGGGAAATCATAGTTAGTTATCTTAATCTTTTCAAGATAGATCATGAATATCTATTAATATAAAAACACCCTTAAAAAGTATTGAAATATTATAGAAAATATAACAGTATCAAGATAAAGCAAATCCAGAATAAAACACAGGGCACATGAATTATCATGAAATAATTAACAGTTGTGTATTTCCTTTAACTTCCTTTAAAAAACTATTCACATATTTACTCCTAAATTTGGGAAACATCATGCAAAGCTTCTTTTTAGCTTTTTAAGGAACAGCAACAGACTATATATTCAGTCAAACTTATGTGACAATCCAATTTGAAAGGTCTGAGAAGTATATCATTTTTCTTATGAATGACAATCATTAGAATTACCTATCTTCCATCAGTCTCCTTCGCAAGTTGTCAGTAATGGCAGCCTCAGTAATCTTGGTGAGCAGAACCATATCATCAACTGAGGACTTTTTACTCCCCGCCTCACTCTGCCAGTGGTATCCCTGAAAGAGTATGTACACAGTACTTTGCAGAGTCAGATGACATTACATCTACAATGAATATATCCTACAAGAATATATTCCATTTTGTAATGTCAATATAACATCTTATTAAACAGGTGCTGCAATTTCAGAAATCTAAATCATGAAGAAACTTAAGATAAATCACTCAATCATTTCAAAAGTACCCTTGAGCTAAACTAAACTTTAATTACTGAATTCTTATAAATCCTAATCTCATATGAAAGTTAAGCACCTGTACTCAAATCAGGTGAAAACTACTCTTCAATTGACAAACACCAAACTCTGCTCTAATAACTTTTAAACTAAAGCTTTGAAAATGCAGCATCCCTGTAAATAGAGACAGAGTGTTTCAACAATTTAAAAGGATGATTTTATCATGCATATATAGCATACAGTAGTACAGTACTTTCAAGGTATATATCATTGCAAAAGTAGCTACAGCACTGCATGACAGATAATTTACAATACACAACAGACTAACCAGATAAGGAAAAAGTACTTAATATAGCATAAAAAACCATGCAGTCATGATAAATGGAATAATAACTTAAAAGGGTTTAGTCAGTTTCTAGCATATATACATTCACACTCTTAATGCAGATAGTCTGTCCTGTTGACAGTTTAATTACAGAATTAAAAAACAAAGCTTTGGGGGATTTGTAAAAGACAAAGTACAACATGAGGGTGAAATGAAGGGCAAGCAGGGTAAAAAAAAATTATGGCATCCTAGATAAGATAATGTTGAAACTATCCTGGAATTAATGATGTCTATGAAGGAAAAAATGACGAGACTTAGACTGCAGGAGCAGACAATTTATCAAATGGACATTGAAAATTGAAATCAGTCATCTCCAAAGGCATATCAGAAAAAGAACTTAACAGATAAAGGGGGGAGGAAAAGACGATCATCCTGAGGCACCTAGACATGATCCTGCCTGAAGAATGTGCTTGCAAGAGGCAGCAGGCATGAGTATGCATTCACATAAATTACTGAATCAAATACGACAAGAAAGTAATATCGCAGCAGAAGAGTAAGACCTGCTCAGATTTCTTTCAGGGTGGAGTACAGAAGCCTAAACCAGAGTTTCCTAACCAATTTTATGCACTGACACATCTTAAGAGATGAAGAACTTATAAGGTGCACCCACTACCTCCAACTAATTTACCCTCTCTCAGTGTTACCATAATTTGTGGAACACAATGATCTAAGTATGAAATGGCCTCCAGAAAAGACGTATAAGACCAATTCATATACCTGGGCCGGATAGAGCCAGATAATCTGGCTCTATCAAGTGCTTCATACATCCAATCTTGGCAGACTCAATACCAAGCTGCTCGTCCCAACGCGTTATATGGAGTTAACCTGTACTAAGAATGTTGTCAACAAGCAGTAAATTTCCTGGCGCAGAATCATTTCAAGCGACTCTGATTATAGAGGAAAACTTATAAACTGATTTGGAGTTTAAAGTCAAGAGGGATTCCCCGCCTAATGCTGCACTACTTTCCCTACTGCCTCGGAAAAGTCATTAAACCGTGGGAAGACGTTCTTCCTTACTATTCAGTGATAATGAACAACGACACAAGGGAGAAGGGAAAACTGTTAGAATGTTGTACCCATGACTACAACCAACTGCACTTGTGATGATGGTACTGATTTACATATCAGTAAATTTCAAATAGTATCGAAATCGTTACGCTAACGTTTAACAACCAAATCTGTTATGCATCTCCAGTGTCCATACAAATGATACAGTTAAGTCTTTTACATCAATAGAAAGATGGAAGTACATAAGTAGTTTACTTCTCACTGACAAGGTTTTCTTAATGGCTGGTATGGGAATGTTCAAAGGCGCTCTATACCATGTTCCAACGGGTCCGCTGTAGCTGTGGCGCCAAACTGCCCTGATGGGCACTTGCTTAGCTGTGGTGCTAAACTGCTCCAATGGGCTTTCGTGTAACTGTAGTGCCAAACTGCAACCTGGGACGGCTGGCGAAGGTGATTCAGAAGCTTTATCCAGAACTGTCCGATGAGGTCCTAGTGATGATTGGAGATTGAGGAGGACGGAGAGTCAAATGCCTCTTGTAGGTGGTATCAGAGGGACCGACGATGATTTTGAAAACTCCTTTTATACCTTCCATGGTGACAAAGAAGAAGCTGACTGGGGAGGTATAAATATATTTTGGAGAATGATAGTAGTGTTGGAGTCCCTGTATTCAGAAGTGGAAGTACTAAAGTTCTCAGTCGACGAACAATGCATAGACTAGTTGGCATAGACATCAAGATGTTACTGACGCGTTCGTTCCAGCTTAACCTGTTGTCCTCAATAACCACAAGAAGCTTTGGACATCCAAAGAGAAGCCAGAGAACACCAGGAGAGACACAACAACGTTGAACGCAAGGGTGACTTGCTTGCCTATAGTTCTAGTTTGGTAGATGGTAATAAAGGCGGTCCAGCTCTGGCGGATGCCGAATGATGGTGACGTACTGGGCCGTCCTGTGTTGTTAGAGGGAGCCGCCGCGCCGTCAACACCAATAGGAGAGCCGTGACCGGATGCTTCTATCACAGATAAGGACAAGGAAGCATAAGGACATTATATATGTCTGTGTGATAATTACGGGGAGGGAGTCTTAAACTTCTGGTGACACAATCTCAAACTTAACTATCATACAAACTTGTACGTGTGTGTTTTCAAACAGTTCCAAGTCACCTTTTGTGACTTGCTTCTAGCTAAATTTTCTGACACCAGTTTTTGTAAAAACAACAAAACATTAGGTTCTTTAAATCTACTGAGAAACTTGAGCAATGTTATTACGTCTCTCAACCAAAAGTGGGTAATTCCACGGCGGATTGGCCTGTTCAACACTAGCTTACCTCCAGTATTTCCCTCTTAATCTTTGTTGTCCTCCTCTGAACCTCCTCCAGCAAACCAACGTGTCTCCTCAAGTGGGATTACCATCCTGGTGCTGCATACTATGGTCTGGGTTGAAGGCAGTTTTGGTGGTGACTAGTGGTTTGTACTCTTAGCTATCATCTGATCAAATGCTCTGATAATTTTCTTTATATTGACACAACAAGGGCAACTTAATGCCAT
>JAUUDZ010183423.1:0-18130 GCA_032361705.1 Panulirus versicolor | reverse complement strand
CGACCAGCATGATGCTGGTGCTCACAGCACAACGGCCAGCATGATGATGCTGTTCAAACCACAACGGCCAGCATGATAATGCTCACACCACAACGGCCAGTATCATGATGTTGCTCACACCACAACGGCCAACATGATGCTGCTCCTCATACAACAACAGCCAGCATGATGATAATGCTCATATCACAACTGCTAGCATGATGATACCGCTCACACCAAAATTGCCCGCATGATGATGATGCTTACAGCACAACGGCAAACATAATGATGATGCTCACACCACAACAGCGAGCATAATGATGTTGCTCATACCACAACGGCCAACATGATGATGCTGCGTACACCTCAACGGCGAGCATCATGATGATGCTCACACAACAACGGCCAGCATGATGATGCTGCTCACACCACAACGGCCAGCATGATGATTCTGCTCATACCACAACAGCCAACACAATGATGATGCTGCCATCAAAACAGTCAACATGATGCTGCTGCTCACACCACAATGACAAGCATGATGATTATGCTCACATAACATCTGCCAACATGATGATACTGCTCAGACCATATTGGCCAGAATGATGATGACGCTCACACCAGAATGGCCACCATGATGAGGCTGTTCACACCACACCGGCTAGCATGATGATGATGATGCTCATACCACAACGGCCAGTATGACGATGCTGTTCACACCACAACGGCCAGCATGATGATGCTGCTCACACCACAACAGCCAGCATGATGATGATGCTTACACGACAAAGGCCAACATGATGCTCTTCACCCCACAATGGCCAGCATGATGCTGGTGCTTACACTCCAGCGGTCAGCATGGTGATGCTTCTCACACCACAACAGCCAGCATGTGATGCTGTTCACACCACAACGGCAAGTATGATGTTGTTGCTTATAACACAACAGCTAGAATGATGATGATGCTCAAACGACAACGGTCAGTATGATGATGTTGTTAACACTACCTCGGTCAGCAAGATGATGCTGCTCTCACCACAACAGCGAGGAGGATGATGCTGCTCTCACCACAACAGCGAGGAGGATGATGCTGCTCACACCAAAACGGCCAGAATGATGATGCTGCACACACCACAGCGTACAGCATGATGATGCTATCCACACCAAAACTGGCAGTATGATGATGCTGCTCACAACACAACAGCCAGCATGATGATGAATCTCACGCCAAAACGGCAAGCTTGATGATAATTCTCACAAAAGCAACAGCCAGCGTGATGCTGCTGCTAAAACCACAACGGCCAGCATAATGATACTGCTCATACAACAACGGTCATAATTATGATGCTCTTCACACCACAACGGCTAGCTTCATGATGCTGTTTACAGCAAAACAGCCACGATGATGATGATGCTCACACCACAACGTTCAGCATGTTGATGGTGCTCACACCACAACAATCATTATGATGATGCTCACACCACAACGGCCAGGCTGTTCATGCTGTTCACGCCAAAGCAGATAGCATGATGCTGCTGTTCACATTACAATGGCCAGCATGATGATGTTCACACCACAGCGGCCAGCCTGAGAATGATGACGTTCACACCACAACTGCCAGCATGATGGTGCTGCTCACACCACAAAGGCCAGCATGATATTATTGCTCAAACCACAACGACAAGCATGATGATGATGCTCACACCACAACGGCGTGCAAGATGATGCTGCTCAAACCATAACTCTGAGCATGATGTTGCTCACTTCACAACGGCCTGCATGATGGTGCTGGTCAAACTAAAATGGCCAGCGTGATGATGCTGCCTACACTACAACGGCAATCATAATGATGACGTTCACGACACAATGGCCAGCGCGATGATGTTTCTCACAGTATAATAGCCAACATAATGACAAAGCTAACACCACAACGGCCAGCATAATGATGATGCTCACACCAAAACGGCCAGAATAATAATGCTGCTCAAACCACACCGGACATTCTGATGATTCTGCTAACACCATAACGGTCAGTATGGATATGCTGCTCACAACGCAACGGCCAGCATGATGCTGCTGCTAAAACAACAAGGGCCAGCTTGATGATTCTCTACACACCACAACGGCCAGTATAATGATGAGGCTAACACACCAACGGCCAACATGATGCTGCTGGTCACACCACAACAGCCAGCATGATGCTTCTGCTCAAACCACAACGGTCAGAATGATGATGCTGCTCAAACCACAACGGTGAGCATGATGATGCTGCTCACAACAGAAAGGCCAGGATGAATGTGATGGTCACACCACACCGGCAAGCTTGATTATGATGCTCACAGAAGAACTGTAAGCATGATGATGCTGCTCATACCACAACAACCAGCATGATGATGCTTCTTACACCGTATTGGCCGGCATGATGACGCTGCTCACACCACAACGGCCAGCATGATGATTGTGCTCACACCACATAGTACAGGAAGATGATGCTGCTCACATCAAAACGGACAGCATGATGATGATCCTCACACCACAACCGCCAGGATGATGATGCTGTTCATACCACAAGTCAAAATGATAATGCTGTTCACACCATAATGGCTAGCATGAAGCTGTTGTTCACATCACAACGGTCAGCATGATGATGATGCTCACATCACAACGGTCAGCATGATGATGCTGCTCAGACCACAAAGGCAAACATGATATTGATGCTCAAACTACAACGACAAGCAAGATGATGATGCACATAAAACAAGGGCGTGCAAGATGACGCTGCTCACACTACATCGGCCATCATGATGATGATGATACTCAAACCATAACTGTGAGCATGATGATGCTGCTAAAACCATAACTCTGAGCGTGATAATGTGGCTCAAACTATAACTGTGACCATGTTGATGCTGCTTAAACCATAATTCTGAGCATGATGATGCTGCTCACTCCACAACGGTGATGCTGCTGGTTACACCAAAACGGCCTACATGATGCTGCTGGTTACACCAAAACGGCCTGCATGATGATGCTGTTCACACCAGAGCGATAAGTATGACAATGATGATGCGCACACCACAACAGCCAAAATAATGATGCTCACACTACAACGCAAAGTAAGATGCTGCTGCTCACACCAAAACGGCCAGCATGATTTTGCTCTTCACACCAGAGCGGTAAGCATGATGATGCTGCTCACACCAGAACAGTCAGCATGATGCTGCTGCTCACACCACAACAGCCAGAATGCTGCTGCTGCTCAGACAAACGGGCAGCATGATGCTGCTGCGCACAGCACAACCACCAGTATGATGATGATGCTCAAGCCACAACGGCCAGCATTATGATGCTGCTCACAACTGACCGGACAGCATTATGATTATGCTCACACCACAACGGCCAGCATGGCGATGATGCTCACAGAAGAACGGTCAGCATGATGATACTGCTCAAATTACAACAGCCAGCATGATGCTGCTGCTCTAACCACAACGGCCAGCATGATAATGGTGTTCAGATCACAGCAGTCAGCATGATGATGTTGCTAACACCACAACGGCCAGTATGATGATACTGCTTAAACCACAACGGCCACAATGACGATGAAGCTCACAGAAGAACGGTCAGCATGATGTTTCTGCTCACACCACAACAGCCAGCATGTTGAATATGCTCACACCACATAGTCCAGCAACATGATGCTGTTCACACTACAACGGCCAACATAATGATGCTGCTCACACCATAATGGTCAGTATGAAGATTCTTCTCATGCCTCAACGGTCAACATTATGCTTCTGCTCACACCACAATGGCCAATATACTGATGCTGCTCACACAACAACGACCAGCATGATGATTGTGCTCACACCACAATGGCAAACATGATGATTGTGCTGAAACATCAACGGCCAGTATGATGATAATGCTCACACCATAACGACCAGTATGATGATGTTGCTCACACCACAACAGCCAACATAACGATGATGCTAACATCACAACAGCCAAGAAGATGCTGCTGCTCACACCACAATGATGACGATGCTCACACAAAAACGGTCACCATGATGATGCTGTTCACACCACAACGGCCAGCATGATGATGATGCTCATACCACAATGGCTGGAATGACGATGCTGCTCACACCACAACGGCCAGCATGATGATGCTGCTCACACCACAACATCCAGCATAATGAAGATGCCCACACCACAGCAGCCAACATGATGATGCTCCTCCCACCACAACGGCCAGCATGATGCTGCTCCTCACGCTCCAACGGTCAGCATGATGCTGCTGCTCACATGACAACAGCCAGCATGATGATACTGTTTGCACCACAGCGGCCATTATGATGCTGCTGCTTACAACACAACAGCTAAAATGCTGCTGCTGCTCAAACGACAACGGGCAGCATGATAATGTTGCTCACACCACAACGGTAAGCTTGATGATGTTGCTCTCAACAGAACGGCGAGCATGATGGTGATGCTCAGACCACAACGGCCAGAATGATGCTGCTGCTCACACCACAACGACCAGCATGATGATTATGCTCACATCACAGCTGCCAGCATGATGATGTTGCTGCTCACACCAAAGTGGCCAACATGTTGATGATGCTCATACCACAACGACCAGCATGAAGATGCTGCTTACACCACAAAGGCCAGCATGACGATGATGCTCACACCACAACAGCCAACATGATGAAGCTCTTTACACCACAAAAGTCAGCATGATGATGATGCTCACACCACACTAGCGAGCATGATGATGCTGTTCACATCACAAAAGCCATTATGATACTGCTGTTTACAACACAACAGCCAGAAAGATGATGCTGCTCAAACGAAAACGGTTAGCATGATGCTCTCAACAGCACCACTGTCAGCAAGATTATGCTGCTTACACCACAACGGTCAGCTTAATGATGGTACTCTCACCACAACGACTAGCATGATGTTCCTTCCACACCACAACTGCCAGCATGATGATGATGCTCACACTACAACGGCAAGCTTGATGATAATGCTTACACCATAACGACCGGCATGATGATAGTGCTCAAACCGTAACGAACAGCATGATGATGTTGCTCACACCACAACGGCCTAGATGATGCTGCTGCTCACACCAAAACAGCCGGCATGATGATGATGCTCACATCACAATTACCAGCATGATGATGTTCACCCTACAATGGCCAGCATGATGATGATGCTAACAACAGAATGTCCAGAATGATGATGCTGCTCACACCACAACGGCCAGCATGATCATGCTGCGTACACCACAATGGCCAGCATGATGATGCTGCTCACACAACAACGGCCAGCATGATGTTGATAGCTTACACGAAAACGGCTAGCATGATGCTGCTGCTCACAGCACAACAGCCAACATAATGATGATTTTGTCATCACAACGGCTAACAAGATGGTGCTGCTCACTCCAGAATGGCCAGCTTGATGATGCTGCTTAAGACACAACGGCCACCATGAGGATGCTGCTCACACCATTTTGGCCAGCATGATGACGCTGCTCACACCACAACGGCCAGTATAATGATGCTGCTCGCAACACAACGGCCAGCATGATGATGATGCTCACAAGAAAACGGTTAGCAAGATGATTATGCTCACACCACTACGGCCACCATGATGAGGAATATCACACCACAACAAACAGCATGATGATGGTGTTCAAAGCACAACGGCGAGCATGATGATGCTACTCAAACCACAACGTTAGGCATGATGATGCTCACAACACAACGGCCAGTATGATGATATTGCTCACACAACAACGGCCAACATAATGCTGCAGCTCACACCACAATATCGAGCATGATGCTGCTGCTCAAACCACAACTGTGAGCATGATGATGCTGCTCAAACCATAACTCTGAGGATGATGATGCTGCTCACTCCAAAACGGCCTGCATGATGCTGCTTATCAAACCTATATGGCGTATGGCGTGCATGATGATGCTGTTCACACCACAGCGGCCAGCATGATGATGATGATGCTGACACTTCAACGGCCAGAATGATGATGATAATCACACTACAACGGAGAAAAAGATGATGCTGCTCACACTACAACAGTCAGCTGCTCACTTCATAACGGTCAGCATGATGCTGCTTTTCAAACCTAAATGGCGTGCATAATGATGCTGTTCACAACACAGTGGCCAGCATGATGATGATAATGGTTACACCACAATTGTCAGCATGATGATGCTCATGCCAAAACGGCATGCAAGATAATGCCGCCCACACTTTAATGACCAACGTGATGATGCTGCTCAAACCATAACTGTCAGCATGATGATGATGCTCACACCACAACTGCCAGCAGGTTGATGTTCCTCAGACAACATGATGCTGCTGCCCACACCCCAACGACGAACATGATAATGATGCTCACACCACAACGGTAAACATGATGATAATCCTCAACCACAGCGATCAGAATGATGATGCCACTCATCACAACGGCCAGCATGATGGTGTTGCTCACACCAAAACGGCCAGCATGATGCTGGAGCTCACACTACAACTGGCAGAATAATATTGTTGCTCAAACCACATCGGACAATACGATAATTCTGCTCACACCATAACGGTCAGTATGGAGATGCTGCTCACAACGGAACGGCCAGCATGATGCTGCTACTTAAACCATAAGGGCCAGCTTGATGATGCTGCTCACACCACAACAGCCAATATAGTAATGCTTCTCACACCTAAACGGTTAGCATAATGATCCTCCTCACATCAAAACAGACAGCATGATGCTGCTGCTAAAGAGTAACAGTTATGATAATGATGCTCACAGCACAATGGCCAGTATAATGATTATGCTCACACCACATAGTACAAGAAGATGATGCTGTTCACACCACAACGACCAGTATGATGATAATCCTCACCCCACAACGGCCAGGATGATGATTCTGTTCATAGCAAAACAGTCAACACGATAAAGCTGTTCACATAAAAATGGCAGGCATGAAGCTGCTATTCACATAACAACGGTCAGCATGATGATGCCGCTCACACCAAAACGGTCAGCATGATGATGCTGTTCAGACCACAAAGGCAAATATAATATTACTGCTCAAACAGCAACGACAGTCATGATGATGATTCTCACAATGTCGTGCAAGATGACGCTGCGCACATTACATCGGCCAGTATGATGATGCTGCTCAAACCATAATTCTGAACTTGATGATGCTGCTTACTCCACAACGGCCTGCATGATGCTGCTAGTCACACGAAAATTGCCAGCATGATGATGCTGTTCACACCAGAGCGATAAGCATTATGATGATAATGCTCACACCACAACGGCCAGAATGATGATGATGCTTACACTACAACAGAAAACAAGATGCTGCTGCCCACACCACAAAAGCCAGCATGATAATGCTGTTCACTTCATAACGGTCAGCATAATGGTATTGCTGAAACCACAACAGCCTGCATGATGCTGCTGTTCACACCAAAACGGCCAGCATGTTTATGCTGTTCACACCAGAGCGGCAAGCATGGTGATGCTGTTCACACTAGAACGGTGAGCATGATGCTACCACTCACACCACAACGGCCAGAATGATGATACTGCTTATATCAACGCGGCCAGCATGATGATGCTGCTCACACCACAACCGCCAGTATGATGATGATGCTCCAACCACAACAGCCGGCATAATGCTGCTGCTCACAACTTACCGGCTACATGATGATGATACAACACAACGGCCAGCGAGACGATGATGCTCACAGAAGAAAGTTCAGCCTGATGATGCTGCTCAAACTACAACGCCCAACATGATGCTGCTGCTCTAACCACAACGGCCAGTATGATGAGGGTGCGTAGATCACAACAGTCAGCATGATAATGCTGCTCAAACCACAACGGCCAGTATGATGATGCTGAAACCACAACGGCCACCAGGACGATGAAACTCAGAGAGGAACGGTCAGCATGATGTTTTTATTAACACCACAACGGCCAGCATGTTGAATATGCTCACACCACATAGTCCAGCAAGATGATGGTGTTCACACTACAACGGCCAACATAGTGATATTGCTAACACCATAATGGTCAGCATGATGATTCTTCTCATGGCTCAACGGTCAATATGATGCTTCTGCTCATACCATAATGGCCAACACGATGATGCTGCTCACACCACAACGCTAGCATGATGATGGTGCTCACACCGCAATGGCCAGCACGATGATGGTGCTGAAACCTCAATGGCCAGCAAGATGATAGTGCTGAAACCTCAATGGCCAACATGATGATGATGCTCACGCCAGAACGACCAGTATGATGATGTTGCTTACACCACAATAGCCAATATAACGATGATGCTCACATCACATCGGTTAACATAAAGCTGCTTGTCACACCACAGCGACCAGCATAATGATTATGCTCACATCACAGTTGCCATGATGATGATGCTCCTCACGCCACAATGGCCAGCATGATGACGATGCTTACACCAGAACGGCCACGATGATGATGCTATTCACACCACAACCGCCAGCATAATGATGATGCTCATATCAAATGGCCAGCATGATGATGTTGCTCACACCACAACAGCCTGCATGATGCTGGAGCTCACACCACAACGGGGAGAATGATATTGCTGCTCAAACCATATCGAACAATACGATAATTCTGCTCACACCATAACGGTCAGTATGGAGATGCTGCTCATAATACAACGGCCAACATGATGGTGCTCCTCAAACCATAAGGGCAAGCTTGATGATGCTGCTCACACCACAACGGCCAATATGATGATGCTGCTCACACCTAAGCGATAAGCATAATGATCCTCCTCACATCAAAAAGGACAGCATGATGCTGCTGCTAAAGACCATCAGTAAGGATGATGATGATGATGCTCACAGCACAACGGCCGGCATGATGATGATGTTCACACCACAACGGTCAGTATGATGATACTGCTCACAAAACAACGGTAAGAATGATGCTGTTTTTCACACTAAAACGGCTAGCAGGGTGATGATGCTCACACACCAACGACCAGCATGATGATGCTGGTCACACCACAACAGCCTGCATGATGCTTCTGCTCAAACCACAACGGCCAGAATGATGATGCTGCTCAGATCACAGCGGTTAGAACGATGATGTTGTTTACACCACAACGGCCACCATAATGATGATGCTCACACCACAGCAGCCAGCAAGATGCTGATGCTCACACCACGACGGTTAGCATGATGCTGCTTCTCACACCACAACAGCCAGAATGATGCTGCTTCTAAATCACAGTGATCAGCATGATGATGATGCTCACACCAGAACGGCCAGTATGATAATGCTGCTCTAACCAAAACGGCCAGCATGATGTTGCTGCTCACAACAAAACAGCCAGCATGAATATGATGGTCACACCAAAACGGCAAGCTTGATGATGTTGCTCACAGAAGAACGGGAAGCATGATGATGCTGCTCACACCACAACGGCCAGCATGATGGTGCTTGTTACGCCACATTAGCCAGCATGATGACGCTGCTCACACCACAACGGCCAGTATGATGATTATGCTCACACCACATAGTACAGGAAAATGATGCTGTTCACACCACAACAGCTAGTATGATGATAATCCTCACACCACAAAGGCCAGGATGATGATTCTGTTCATAGCAAAACAGTCAACATGATAATGCTGTTCACACGAAAACGGCAAGCATGAAGATGCTGTTCATATAAGAACGGTGAGCATGATGATGATGCTCACACCACAACGGCCAGCACGATGATGCTGCTTAGACCACAAAGGCAAACATAATATTACTGCTCAAACAACAACGACAATGATGATGATGATGCTCACAAACAATGTCGTGCAAGATGACGCTGCGCACACTACATCGGCCAGTATGATGATGCTGCTCAAACTATAACTCTTAACTTGATGATGCTGCTTATTTCACAACGGCCTGCATGATGCAACTAATCGCACGAAAATTGCCAGCATGATGATGCTGTTCACACGAGGGCGATAAGCATTATGATGATAATGCTCACACCACAACGGCCAGAATGATGATGATGCTCACACTACAACGGAAAGCAAGATGCTGCAGCCCATACTACAACAGCCAGCATGATGATGCTGCTCACTCCATAACGGTCAGCATAATGGTATTGCTCACACCACAACGGCCTGCATGATGCTGCTGTTCACATTAAAACGGCCAGCATGATTAGGCTGTTCACACCAGAGCGGCAAGCATGATGATGCTCCTTACACTAGAATGGTCAGCATCATGCTGCCGCTCACACCACAACGGCCAGAATAATGATACTGTTCATATCAACGCGGTTAACATGATGATGCTGCTCACACCACAACCGCCAGTATGATGATGACGCTCCAACCACGTTGGACGGCATGATGATGCTGCGCACAACTTACCGGCTAGCATGATGATGATACTCACACCACATCGGCCAGCGAGACGATGATGCTCACAGAACAACGGCCAGCATGATGAGGGTGCGCAGATCACAGCAGTCAACATGATGATGCTGCTCAAACAACAACGGCCAGTATGATGATGCTACTGAAACCACCAGCCACCAGGATGATGAAGCTCATAGAAGAACGGCCAGCGTGATGTTTCTGCTCACACCACAACCGCCAGCATGTTGAATATGCTCACACCACAGAGTCCAGCAAGATGATGCTGTTCACACCACAACGGCCAACATAATGATATTACTCTCACCATATCAGTCAGCATGATGATGCTTATCATGGGTCAACGATCAACATGATGCTTTTGATTATACCAAAATGGCCAACATAATGATGCTGGTCACACCACAACGACCAAGACGATGATGGTGCTCACACCACAATGGCCAGCATGGTGATGGTGCTGAAACCTCAACTGCCAGTATGATGATGTTGCTTACACCACAACAGCCAACATAACGATGATCCTGACATCACATCGGACAACATAATGCTGCTTATCACATCACAGTGGCCAGCATGATGATAATGCTCACGTCACTATTGCCAGCATAATGATGCTGCTCACACCACAATGGCCAGCATGATGATGCTTACATCGCAACGGCCGCGATGATGATGCTGTTCACACCACAACAGCCAGCATGATGATAATGCTCACAGCAAAATGACTACGATGATGATGATGCTCACATCACAACGGCCAGCATGATGATGGTGCTCACACCACAACGGCCAGTATAATGATGCTCATATTACAACGGCCAGCATGATGAAAATCCTCACGCCACAACGACCAGCATGATGATCTTTTTCACATCAAAACGGCTGGCATGATGTTCACATCACAACGGCCAGCAAAATGATGCTGCGTACACCACAAAGGCCAGCATAATGATGCTGCTCACACCACAAAGCCCAAAGTAGAGTTGCTTCTGAAGCTACAACGACAAACATATGATGATGCTCACACCACAACTACGCGCAAGATGATTCTACTCAAACCATAACTCTGACCATGATGCTGCTCACTTCACAAGTTCTGCATGATGCTGCTGGTCACACCACAATGGACAGCATGATGATGCTGTTCACACTACAGCGGCCAGCATGATGATGATGATGCTCACACCACAACGGCTCGCATGATGATGATGCTTACACCACAACGGAAAGCAAGATGATGCTACTCATAGTACAACAGCCAACATGATGATGATGCTCAAATTATAACGGTCAGCATAATGATGCTGCTCACACCACAACGGCATGCATGATGCTGCTGCTCACACCAAATCGGCCAGCAAGAAGATGCTTTTCACACCACAGCGGCCAGCATGGTGATGATAATGGTCACACCGCAACTGCCAGCACGATGATGATTCTCACACCACAACGGCATGCAAGATAATGCTGCCTACACTACATTGGCCAACATGATGCTGCTGCCCAAACCATAAATGTCAAGATGATCATGCTGCTCACACCACAACGGCCAGCATGGTGATGCTCCTCAGACCACAACATGATGATGCTGCTCATAACAACGGCCAGCATGATGATGCTACTCACACAACAACAGCCAGCATGATGCTGCAGGTCATACCAAAACGGCCAGAATAATGCTGCTGCTCAGATCGGGGCGGTCAGCATCATGATGATGCTCACACCACAACGGCAAGCATGTAGATGATGCTCACAGCACAACGACCAGAATCATGATGCTGGTTGGACCACAGCGGTCAGCATGATGATGATGCTCACATCACAACAGCCAGTATGATGATGATGCTCAAACTACAAAGGTCAGTATGATGATGATGCTCACACCACAGCGGCCAGCATGATGATGCTGCTCATACCACAACGGTCAGCATGACGCTGGTGCTCACACCACAACGGCAGGAATGATGATGCTACTCAAATCGCAGCGGACAGCACGATGATACTTCGCACACTACAACGGCCAGTTTGATGATGCTACTTAAACCACAAACGCCTGCGTGATGATGTTGCTCACACCACATCGGACAGCATGATGATGCTCCTCACACCACAGCAGACAGGAAGATGATGATACTCATACCACAACGGCCAGCGTGATGCTGCTGTGCACACCATAACGACAACCATGATGATAACGTTCACACCACATCGGCCGGTAAGATGATGTTGTTCACAACATAGCAAACAACATAATGATGATGCTGACATCACATCGGCGGGCATGATGATGACGCTCACACCACAACGGCCAGAATAATGATGCTTCTCAAACCACATCGGACAGTATGATGATGGTGCTCCCACTATAACAGTCATGATAGAGATGCTGCTCACAACACAAGGGCCAATGATGTTGCTGCCAAGCAGCATGATGTTGCTGCTCAACCCACAAGGGCCAGCTTGATGATGCTGCACACACCACAACGGCCAGCATAATTTTGCTGCTCACACCTAAACGGTCATCATAATGATCCTGCACACATCAAAACGGCCAGCATGATGCTGCTGCTAAAGAACAACAGTTAGGATGATGATGATGCTCACACCACAACGGCCAGCATGATGATGATTTTCACACCACAACGATCAGGATGATGAAACTGCTCGCAAAACAACGGCCAGCATGATGTTGCTGCTCACACCACAAAAGCCAGTATGATGATGATGCTCATACCCGAACGGCCAGTATGATGATGCTGGTCCACCACAATAGCCAGCATGATGCTACTTCTCAAACCACAACGGCTAGAATGATGATGCTTTTCACACCACAAAGGCCAGCATGATGATGATGCTCACACCACAGCGTCCAGCAAGATGTTGATACTCACACTACAACTGCCAGGATGATGCTGCTGCTCACACCACAACGGCCAGATTGATACTGCTGCTGCTCACACCACAATGGCCAGATTGATGATGACGCTAAGACCACAGCGGTCAATATGATGATGCTGCTCACACCATAATGGCCAGTATGATGATGCTGCTGAAACCACAACTGCCAGCATAATCAAGCTGCTCACAACAAAGCGGCCAGCATGATGATGATGCTCACACCACAATGGAATGCATGATGGTGATGCTTAGAAAAGAACGGTAAGCATGATGATGTTGCTCACATCACAACGGCCAGCATGGTGATGCTGCTTACACCACATTGGCCAGCATGATGACGCTGCTTACACCACAATGGCCAGTATGATGAATATGGTTACACCACATAATCCATTAATATGATGCTGCTCACTCCACAACGGTCAGCATGATGATAATCCTCACACCAGAACGGCCAGCATGATGGTGCTGTTCACATCACAACAGTCAACATGATGATGCTGTTCACACCAAAACAGCCAGCATGAAGGTGCTTTTCACATCATAACATCAAGCATGATGATGTTGCTCACACCACACCGGTCAGCATGATGATGCTGCTCACACCACAAGGGCCAATATATTATTGCTTCTCCATCTATAACGACAAGCATGATGATGATGCTCACAAAAAACGGCTTGCAAGACGACGTTGTTTACATTACATCTGCCAGCATGATGATGCTGCTCAAACCATGACTGTGAGCATGATGATGCTGCTGAAACCATAACTCTGAGCATGATGATGATGTCCACTCCACATCGGCCTGCATAATGCTGCTTGTCAAACAAAAATGGCCTGCATAATGATACTGTTCATAAAACAGCGGACAGCATGATGATGATGGTGATCACACCAAAATGGCTAAAATAATGATGATGCTCACACTACAACGGAAATGAAGATGATGATCCTCACACTACAACAGACAACATGATGATGCTGCTTACTTCATAATGGTCAGCATAATGATGCTGCTCACACCACAACGGCCTGCATAATGCTGCTGCTCACATCAAAACGGCCATTATGTTGGTGCTGTTCACACCAGAGCGGCAAGCATGATGATGATGCTCACACCAGAACGGCCAGCATGTTGCTGCTGCTCACACCACAACGGCCAGCATGATGCTGCTGCTGCTTAAACCACAACGGTCAGCATGATGCTACTGCTCACAAAACAACGGCCAGCATGACGATGCTGCGCACGACACAATGGCCAGCATGATGATGATGATCGGATCAAAGCGGTCAACATGATGATACTGCTCACACCACAACGGCTAATATGATGCTGCTGCTCACAATACAATGGTCAGTATGACGATGATATTCACAGAACGGTAAGCATGATGATGCTGCTCACACCAAACCAGCCAGCATGCTGTTTTGGTGTGAGCAGCACATAGTCCAATAAGATGATGCTGCTCACACCACAACCGCCAGCATAATGATGCTGCTAACACCATAACGGTCAGCATGATGATGCTTCTCATGCCTCAACAGCCAACATGTTGATGCTGCTCACACCACAATGACCAACTGATAATGCTACTCGCACTAGAACGACAAGCATGATGATGATGCTCACAACAAAACGATCAGCATGATGATAGTGCTCAAACCACAACGACCAGCGTGATGATGTTGCTCACGCCAAAACGGCCTACATGATGCTGCTGCGCACACCAAAACAGCCGGCTTGATGATGATGCTCACATCACATTTCCAGCATGATGATGATGTTCACACTACAATGGCCAGCATGATGATGATGCTAAGAGAACGGCCACCTTGATGATGCTGCTCACACCACAACGGCCAGCATAATGAGGCTGCTTATATCACAACGGCCAGGATGATGATGTTCACAATACAACGGCCAGTATGATGCTGCTGCTTACACCACAACGGCCAGTATGACGATGATATTCACAGAACGGTTAGCATGATGATGCTGCTCACACCAAAACAGCCACCATGTTGATTATGCTCACACCACATAGTCCAGTAAGATGATGCTGCTCACACCACAACTGCCAGCATAATGATGCTGCTAACGCCATAATGGTCAGCATGATGATGCTTCTCATGCCTCAACGGCCAACATGTTGCTGCTGCTCCTACCACAATGGCCAACTGATGATGCTACTCACACCAGAACGACAAGCATGATGATGGTGCTCACACCAAAACGATCAGCATGATGATGGCGCTCAAGCCACAACGACCAGCATGATGATGTTGCTCAGACCACAACGGCCTACATGATGCTGCTGCTCATACCAAAACAGCCAGCATGATGATGATGCTCACATCACAACTGCCAGCATGATGATGATGTTCACACTACAATGGACAGCATGATGATGATGCTAAGAGAGCGGCCACCTTGATGATGCTGTTTACACCACAACGGCCAGCATAATGAGGATGCTCATACCACAACGGCCAGGATGATGATGATACTCATACCACAACGGCCAGCATGATCATGCTGCGTACATCACAATGACCAGCATGATGATGCTGCTCACACCAAAATGGCCAGCATGATGATGATAGTATACACGAAAACGGTCAGCATGATGATGCTTCTCACAGCACAACAGCCAACATAATGACGATGTTGTCATCACAACGGCCAACATGATGCTGCTGCTCACACCAGAATGGCCACCATAATGATGATGCTTAAGAGACAACGGCCACCATGATGATGCTGCTCACACCATTTTGGCCAGCATGATGACGCTGCTCACACAACAACGGCCAGCATGATGATTATGCTCACAATTCATAGTCCAGCATGATGATGATTATCATACCACTACGACCAACATGATGGTGCTGCTCACACCACAATGGCCAACATGATGATGCTCACATCACAACGAGGAGAATGATGATTGTGTTCACAGCACAACGGCCAGCATCATGCAGTTGCTCAAACCACAACGGCCATCATGAGGAGGCTCACAACACAACGGCCAGAAGGATAATGTTGCTCACACGACAACTGCCAACATAATGATGCTGCTCACACCACAATAGCCAGCATGATGATGCTGCTCAAACCATAACTCTGACCATAATGATGCTGCTCAAACCATAACTCTGAGCATGATGATGGTGCTCACTCCACAGTGGCCTGCATGATGCTGCTTGTCAAACCAAAATGGCCTGCATGATGATGCTGTTCACACCACAACGGCCAGCCTGATGATGATGCTCACACCACAACGGCCAGAGTGATGATGATGCTCACACTAAAATGGAGAGGAAGATTATGCTGTTCATACTACGACAGGAAGCATGCTGATGCTGCTCACCTTATAACGGTCAGCATATTGATGCTTACCACACCACAACGGCCTGCATAATGCTTTTCATGCCTCAACAGCCAACATGTTGCTGCTGCTCACACCACAATGGTCAACTGATAATGTCACTCACACTAGAACGACAAGCATGATGATGATGCTCACGCCAAAAAACGATCAGCATGATGATAGTGCTCAAACCACAACGACCAGCATGATGATGCTGCTAACACCACAACGGCTAGCATGATATTCATAGCTTACACCAAAATGGCCAGCATGATGATGCTGCTCACAGCACAACAGCTAACATAATGATAATGTTGACATCACAATAGCCAACATGATGCTGCTGCTCACACCAAAATTGTCAGCATAATGATGCTGCTTAAGACACAATGGCCACCATGATGATGCTGCTCACACCATATTCGCCAGCAGATTACGCTGCTCACACCACAACGGCCAGCATGATGATTATGCTCACACCACATAGTCGAGCATGATAATTATCATACCACTACGGCCAACATGATGGTGCTGCTCACACCAAAATGGCCAACAAGATGAGGATGCACACACCAAGACGAAGAGCATGATGATGGTGCTCACAGGACAACGGCCAGCATGATGATGCTGCTCAAACCACAATGGCCAGCATGATGATGCTCACAACACAACGGCCAGTATGATGATGCTGCTCACACGACAACGGCCAACATAATGATGCTGTTCACACCACAATAGCCACCATGATGATGATGCTCATATCACAACTGCCAGCATGATGATGCCGCTCACACCACACTGGCCAGCATGATGATAAAATTTACAACACAACAGCCGAAATAAGAATAATGTTCACATCACAACGGTGAGCATAATGATGCTGCTCGCAACACAATGGCCAGCATAATGATGCCGCTCACACCATAAAAACAAACGTAATGATGATGCTGTTATCACAACATCCAACATGATGCTACTGCTCACACCACAACGACCAGCATGATGATGATGCTCATACCAGAACGGCCACAATGACAATACTGTTCACACCACAACAGCCAGCATGATAATGATGTTCATACCACAACGGCCAGCATGATGATGTTGCTCTCACCACAACGGCTAGAATGATGATGCTGCTATGATCACAGCAGTCAGCATGATGATGCTGTTCACACCAGAACGGCCAGTATGATGATACTGCTCAAACCACAACAGCCAGCATAATGATGCTCCTCACAAAACGGCCAGCATGCTGATGATAGTCACACCACAACGGCCAGCATTATGATGCTCATAGAAGAACGATCAGCATGATGATACCGCTCACACCAAAACGGCCAGCGTGATGATGCTGTTCACACCACATTGTCCAGGCTG
>JAUUDZ010183313.1:0-18132 GCA_032361705.1 Panulirus versicolor | reverse complement strand
GAAGTAACTGACTCAGATAAGTATACGGTATTGAGTATGCTTGTGTGTCGAGGGTGTACATGCATATGCTGTTTCTGCGCTGATACATGCAGATAGCGAGGCAATAGACTATGAGAATCATCTCCAGTGTCTAGAAAGGGAAAGTGTTTGTTCCAAAACTAAAATCCCTGAATGGCTATAAAAACTGATTATGATAAACGTAAGACATGAACACAGACGGTTTCTCGTCGGGGAATTCTGTGTAGAACGGCACACAATTTTAGGCAGCGTGGGTTCCCTGCCAGAGGGAGAATATTGGTCTATTCATCAGAGAAAACTGGTGGTGAGAACCATGTTTCTCTTCTTTATGTCTTGGAAGAACAACTCTGTTTATCTAACTTAACGAGGATCGGTTAATGCCATTTAGAAACCCTTCTGCTCATCTCTCTCTCTAGGTAGCAGATGATCAACATGGCAGGTATGTACATCACAGATCAACATCGGGAGGATTAGCTATGTCTTCACAGTGGGCCAGCACTTCGTTGGTTGTCAAGTGTCACTCCCGTAGCTCAGACAGCTGTCTTTCATCCATCCCCCTACCCCGACCCTCACCCACGCGTGGGCTAATGGTTTTCACTTTACAAACAAACACTCTCTCCATCTCACACATGACAATTGACAACACGCAATTCACCCGACTCCACCTTCCAACGGTGGGTGCTACGCGCTAGCCTTATCCTGCCTCCTTTTAATAATACTCCTGTACGTATTTGTAAGAAGGAAAGTGTTCTCAACCACCACCCTGATTATTGTCACATAAGACTGCAATACATATGAACAATAATGTCTTCATTATACGTGAGTGTACCGAGCTTTACAGTGATGATCTCTACATACCCTACGTACAGGGTGATATTAACACTATATGCAGTGCGTCCAAACCAGCAAGAAGTGATGTCTCTCAAGAGGAAGGACTGTTTTCTGTGAGGAAGTGACCTCTCAGATGAAGTGGAACACCTCTATTGACGAAGAGATATCGTCACAGAGGAGAGATATGTCTCCAGAACGTACTTACTGTACAGAGGGAAGCAGCCTTTACGAGAGAGAATAGAGTATGTGTAATATCTTGCAAATGGTGGGTATGCGCTGCTGAAACAGGCAAGAGACTCTGACTGTTCATGTAACACTTACTTTTTCCTTTAGAGTGAACGTTGCGGAAAATCTGACGTTAACGCTCTTAGGAATGACCAATGTTTGGATAGAGGAGACCTAAAATAGCCCCTTTAGAGTTACTGCTAGGTGTATGGTTGTACCTGACACACTGCGCTGTCGATGAGGAAGACAGCTGCACCTGACACACTGCGTTGTCCTTGAGGAAGATTGATACATCTGACACACTAAGCTGTTCTTGAGGAAGACAGCTGCACTTGACACTCTAAGTTGTCCTTGAGAAAGACTGCTGCAGCTGATATTAGTCGCTGCCCCTAAGAAAGACTTCTACTTTAGAAACACTAAGTTGTCCTCCAGGAAGACTTCTGTATCTAACACTCCGTCCGTGTTGTCCTTCAGGAAGACTCCTTTCCCTACTCGTCGAAGCTTTGGAGCTCTACCTTCTCTTGTCTTTCCCAATACCTATGACCTGACACATTTCAAAAGACAGGTTTTTCACTTTCTCACAAAATTCGTAAATATTTTTCCTTGTCTTTTCTTTTTCCCTTTCATAATTTTCTCTGTTTCAATTAAGGCCTGGCCTTGATGTGGACTTTTGTCCGTGATTGGAGCCTTCAACATAAAAGAAAATACCTCGGCGAGTCTGTTGTACTTTACACTCTGGTCTCACCTTCCACCTCGATAGTCAACCTCTAGCACAACTCAAACACGGAAAACTGTAATTTCAAAAAGCTTCATCACCCCTGTTCACCCATAGATAAGGTAATGAAACTTTATTCATAACTGGTACGACCATGAACTTCTAATACTACTAAATTTCAGGTTGTTCCTCAAAACTTTAGAGATATAATTCAAAGTTCAGTGAGAATATGGAATCTCAATTGACCAACTATCCCATGGAACATTTTGGCCACGGAACATTTTGGCCGAGAAACATTTTGACACAATTGAAAACTCTCTTGTGTCGATGACGCTCCATAAAGGCTGTTCCTTCATTCAATAATTGTTCGTGAATTCAGGAAGCCTCTCTCCATAGCAACAAACGGAATTATATTTGACATTTTATTCTCTTCAATGATTCATGAAATTTCTGATTGCACTTTGTTCACAGTACTAGTACAACAGGCCTGGCTACATATCTGAAACTGTGTGTTGACTCCAGCGCCAGCTGACCTTACTGCCATATGAATGTCTACCTAAATTTGCAGTCAGCGTGAAATTGGATACGATGAATCAAACACGAACTTTGAAGTGTTTCTGGTAATGGTTAAGTACCAGGCACCCTGACTAGGGCTTGGTGCTGGCCACGACTGTGCAACAGGCTGCGTGACCTGAGCTTGCTGCTGGCCGTTACTGTGACATACTAGGCTGCCTGACCTTGCCTTGTTGCTGACCAATATTGTGTACCAGGCTGCCTGACTTAGGCTTGTTGCTGACCATAACTATGTACCAGGCAGCCTGACCTGGGGGTTTTGCTGGTCATAACTGTGAAAACTGGTCTACCTGAAAAGGTCTTCAAACAGTCCGGGTCAGTTTGCCCAAGCTTAGAAGCGTCCAGTTACTAAGATGGATTGGCTGACCCAGGCACCTTCTCCAGCCCCACTCACAATAGATTTGTGTAGCCACGTCCCTAAAATGTCATTATGGGAACTGATGGAAGGGAGGGGAGGCAGCTGCATCCTGGCTGACCGAGTGCGCTGAGCTGGCTCCCCCACCTAGTCAGACCTGGTGCAGCGACTGTGCTTTCTTTCCTAGTAAGATCTAGTGCAGCGACCTGGTTTCTCTACCTGATGCAATGACCTGACTTTCCTTATCGGTCAGACGCGGTACAGTGAACTGGCTCCTCTATCTAAACAGAACTAGTGCCGCTACAATGCTACAGTGATCTTGTAGTCCTATTGTTGAATCTAATGGTTCCCTAAGTGACCACAACTGATTCAGTGACCTTGATCCCCCACATGACACGTCATAGTGCAGCGAACTGACTCTGGTGTACATGACGTACTGGCTCTACCGATGCCACCCTGGCACAACCCCCTATCCTAAGTTGTTTATGTGACCAGAATCCCTTATCCCGTTACACGTTGGGCAACTACCAGACTCTATTGACAGCAGAAGACGAAAAGAGAATGGCGGAAGGATGACACTTCTCATGATGGAGTGTGACGAGCTTGATGACTTTAGCAGATGGTGTTTATCGAGACTGTCTACAAATACAGCTTGGGAGACCATTACCATCCACATGCCTGGGTGCTCTCTGCTTACCTGTACACAATCCCACACTTCCTATCCCCTCCTACTGGGAAGACTGCGGCTAAAATTACCACTGCACTAATAACGCCCCCTCACACCAGGGTCTCGTTACTCTCTTATAGTCTTCTGAAAATTCATTCCAACACCTGAGTCCTAATTACAATAACGAGATGGGAAATTCTGTCTCAGTGGAGGGTTATGCTCTCTCTCTCTCTCTCTCTCTCTCTCTCTCTCTCTACCAAAGCAATGTATACCAGTTAGTTCGGTATCACACGCAATAAAAGCATTTGAAAAAGTGATAAAAAACACATATTGGAACAGTATATTAACAACACTTATATTAATACAAGCCAGCATGAATTCGTACCTAGTTGAACTATACAAACTTAACTACTGTCCACTACATAAACATCTATGAAACTCAGTGAGGAAGGAAAATAACTGTTGGTATTTCTTTAGACTTGCCGTAGTATTCACAAACTGGAAAAAGTAGTGAAGCAATACAAACAATCCATACCCGTCGCCACCCCGCCACACATGAAATAGCATCCCCCCCACCTTTTCAGCGAGGCAGCGCCAGAAATGCAGACAAAAAGGCCACATTCGTTCTCACTCAGTCTCTAGCTGTCAAGTGTAATGCACCGAAACCACAGCTCCCTTTTCCACATCCAGGCCCCACAGACCTTCCCATGCTTTACCCCAGACGCTTCACATGCCCTGGTTCAATCCACTGACAGCACATCGACCCCGGTAAACCTCATCGTTCCAGTTCACTCTATTCCTTGCACACCTTTCACCCTCCTGCATGTTCAGGCCCCGATCGCCCAAAATCTTTTTTACTCCATCCTTCCACCTCCAATTTGGTCTTCCGCTTCTCCTTGTTCCCTCTACCTCTGACACATATATTCTTTTTGACAATCTTTCCTCACTTATTCTCTCCATGTGATCAAACCATTTCAACACCCTCTCTTCTGCTCTCTCAACCACACTCTTTCTATTACCACACATCTCTCTTACCCTTTCATTACTTACTCGATCAAACCACCTCACACCACATAATCATACATATTTCTTCTCCTGTTTGTTTACTATTTCCTGTGTTAGCAAGATAGTGCCAAGAAAAGATGAAGATAAAGCTCCATTTGTTCACATATATATTAGGCCAAATCCACTGTACTTCAGTGCACTTACATAAGTTTGCATTTCATTCTAAAATGAGTAACAATGATGTAAACCTAGCAGTTTTATAAATTTTCTATTTAAATACAGTATAATTCTAAAAACAGTGATTCTCTAGCTTTATTTAAAAACCTTCACAAAACATTTGATGTTGTAAATCATGACATTTCATTTCAAGAACTTGATTACTTGGCCATTGATGGCAGTGCCATTCTATATAAAAAGTCCTTTTTAACTAATAAAAGCAATATATTTCCATGAATGGAGTTGCACCATACACCTGGGTGATAAGTGTATATGTAGCTTTAGGGCCTATTTGATATATATATCTGCCTTATTTACACCTATAAATGAGGATGTGCAGTGTTGGGTGGATATTTTGGAAATGAAATGCTTGAAAAAATATATCGTGTGAGGTGGTTGATCAAGTCCATAATAAAAGAAAGAGAGAGATTGGTGGTAATAAGAAGAATGTGGCTAAGAGAGCTGAAGAGAGCATGATAAAATGGTTTGGAAAGAATTAATGAGCAGTGGTTTACAAAGATGATATAAGAGTCAGATGTGGTGGGGACAAGAAAGGTGAGAGAACTTTGGATATGGAAGGATAGAGTGAAAATGACTTTGAGTGCTCAGGGCCTGAACATGTAGGAGGGTGAAAGGTATTCACAGGATAGGGTAAACTGGAGCAATATGGTATGCAGGGGGTGATATATTGCCAACGGACTAAGCCACGGCATATAATACAACTGGAGGAAACCACGGAGAGGTCTGTGGGGCCTGGTTGTGGATAGTGGGCTGTCATGAGCATTAAACATGACAGCTAGAGAATGGATGTGAGTGACTGCAGCCTTTTTCTACCTCACTAAAATGGAAAATGGAAAACAAGTGTGAAAACATGAGAAATTTACACCCATCTTATTTCGTGATATGACCAATCAACTATTTTCATGCTCTAATCCACCAACTCTCAATACTATCATCAACAAGTAATCCAAGAAATCAAGTGACTGGGTAACAGTAAAGAAATTTACTTAGATATAAAAAATATACTTCATCACTTTTGGGTAGGTCAAAAAAGCCACATGAGGACTGACCATTATAATACCTCCTTTCCCCAAATTGCTAAGATGTGGAATTCTTCTTATTTTATCTTTCATCCTCCCTTTTTATGAACTTTTTATCTTCAAGACTCAGATTTACAAACACCTGAGGAACACAAATTAATTTCTGCATTTTTTCTCATCCTCTCAGCTTTTCCTTTCATCTGAGATAGCCATGTTTGCCTGTGCCATGTTGGCTCCTGCATAATAAAATTCATACAGATAGACTGCATAGAAGGAAAGGAAAATATAAGAAAAGACAGTATTTAAGAAGGGTAAAAGGGTCATATTTATTGATCAGATCCCGATGTCATCACCATCTTAAAGCTTTCAAGATATCATAGGCTTCCAAAAAGAATTTCCCAAAGTTTCTCATTGTGGATGGCCACATTAACATAACAAAAGATATCACTGATGATTCTTGTCTTGTAAAAGCCATGCTAATGATGAAGTCTTTAAGATTGATGATGGTGAAGGGAGACATTTAATGGCACTGAAAGAAGTAGAAGTCAGCACAATAGGATAATAGTTGAAGGAATTTGAGTGGTCACCCTTCTTTCAGACAGGCTGCACCAATATATGTATATTTCCAAAAAAGAAAAAGTTCTGGTTTTGAATAGAATCAAAATGGACATAAGAGTATGGGTGCAAGATCAGAAGTAAAAACCTCTACATTACAAGGTGGGATGCCTAATCTTACTGTCATGGAGTAAGTAATATGTTGTACAATATTCAGATTCTTGATTGCCCTTCCACTCTATAGTGTTAACACTGACAAGGAAACACCTGAAAAACAATAGTAACACTGTGAAGTCAAGAACTCTTCCACAGACAAAAATACAATAGCCTGTAGAGAGCATAAGCAGCAATTCTAAAAAAAAATCACATGTATATGATAACATGAACATGCATAAACATAGTGTCTTACCTGAGGACAGGAGAACAATGACCTTCATGGCCATGTATTCATACTTGTCGACCTGAAGGCGGCTCAGCTGGTAGGTTAGATTCAGCATACGCTCAATACATGGTCCTATTCCCATGTTTTCTGCCTGTTGTAAGGTCATAGTGCGACCTGAGCTGACTCTGATTTCACCTGGGGAATCCATAGACCGGAAGCAACAAGAGAGGAGGAGGAGCTCACACCAGGAGTTGATCAGTAAACAGATTTGGTCATCAATCTGCAAAATGTATACAATATTATTAGAGGATCTTATTTCAGTCTTTATACAGGAACCATCGTTTGATGCAAAGGATGTGTTTCTGAAAAATGACACACCATTCAAGAACATGTTAAAAGAAATATTTTCATATCAATACAAAGTAATAATCGTGAGATGCATTCTGGACTCATAATCTGAAGGAAATAGAAAGTATACTGATGATTCCCAACCTAGGCAATATCTAACCCTAGTGGATGTCATGGATATTAAGGCTTTTAAACACAAAGGGAAGGCAGGGAGTCATCCAGAAAATTTCAGTACTTGATTTTGAAATATGAAAACAGTAAGGAAGCATTAACAGTTCCCAAAACATATACATTTCAACTTTCCATCAGCTGACCTCAATGCAACATTAAAATGACAGCAAGGTGGCCATAGATGTTTCTTTTGCCCTATCCTTAAATTCTGCTTCTCAATTAACTATATAATATAATGATATTTGAATGATGAAAAACTTACTGAAATTCTACTGTTTACTTAAGAAGGGAGTCAATTCATAATATGATCAAATGAAGGTTATTTGGCATGTGAGTTTGAATAGAGAAAACTTGAAGGCAATGAACTGTTTTGGATAGTTGGGAGTAGATATGGCAGCAATAGAACCATAGGTGCTGAGGTGACCTATAGGGTGAGTGCGGGGGTAAAGGTCCTAGGCACACTGAGGAAAGTGTGGAAAGAGAGGTCACTGTCTTTAAGGGCAAAGATGGGTATATTTGATGTTACAGTAGTTCCATAAGTGCTGTATGGATGCAAGTTACTGATGGCCCTAAATACCCTGAAATATGAAAGGCCTAAAGCCAAAAAACCAGTTATATACTTCCCTCAAGCTTTATTTCTATTACTAGGTATATCCACTATGACACAACACTTGCAGACTGAACAAAATTAATAAAAGTAAAAAGAAATCTAAAAATCTAGATCTCTGAAGTTTCCAGATTTTGGAAATCTGAATTCTTGATATTCTGCTACATTTGTTGACACTGTGAAATAGTTTGTAATCTACTTTACTTACCGTAATGTGCCTGAACAGTGGAAGAGATTTGCACCACTTGACAATTTTGTAGAGTCGATGGTCTGCAATGTGGCACAAGCTGTTAAGGAAGTCTGGAGAGTTGTTTTCCATAGCCTCACGAGCTGCTTGCTCAGACTGTCGTAACTCTGCCATTTCACTTTCACTGCAGTGCCACAAGTGCTCTACATCATGTATTTGCTGTAAAAAGAGAATATTTACATTTGAGAATTCATATATTGAATGAATAAGGGAGTTCACCAGTTATAGACTCTTTTGCCATGGCCATCCCATTAATGGAGTTCCTGGAGGAAAAAGGCATCAGAGATATGGATAAAATGTTATTAAAGACTTTCAACCTTAATGTCCTTCATAGCAGTACATCTCTGGTCACAATCAAGCTGTGTTGCCAACCAGTCTAACTCCAGTCCCAACAACCACCAAATCAGGACAAGAAATTCAAGTAGGTTGTCAGATTGACTACTTCGAGTGGTCAGCTTCTGTCACTTTCCTGTGGCTTACTCATTTTGGAAATCCTAAACTATTAAAATTACAGAATCTCCTTCCAAAAGCTGGAGGGGCTGTATAGTTGCCACAATTATTTCTCTAGTAAGGAGCTTCCTAATTTTCATATGTGCTGCCCTGAGGGATGAACCTGCTCAATGGAAGCATGTTGACAACAACCACTTGTGTCAGCCTCCATAACAACCTTCCAAAGCTGGGTCATAGCCATTAATGTTGTCATCAATCAAAACTACAAAAATATATGATACATCAGATTCACTTCCAACCTTGTTCAACTCCCAACAGTTTCGTTAGGCCTTACTCTTCTTCAGGCTTCTCAGTCCTCCAAACCTTTTGATGTCACCCTGGATAATGAACTAAGCCGGCTGGAGTACATCAGTACCATCACCAAACCATACGTTTATCTCTACATTCTTCACAGACTTAAGACACTTGGACCTAAACTCAGGGAGATCTTCACAACTTCCATTCCATTCAAATTCTAATACACCAAACAATAATGGCTACTAAAAAGGGTTCTGACAAGGGCAATTAAGATTACCTTTAGTCCTTTTCATGCTACCTATTGAGAGGTGCTAACCACACTAATACTCTAAAACCTCCAACCATTACCTGAACATTATCTAACAATTTGGGAAGATCAGCTGTATCTTCACTGTGGTCTCTTCCTGCTACAAGCGATCCCTAATCCCTGAATGATTGCTCAGCAACAAAACTACTTTGAGTTTATCTAAGCTCGTACAGACTGCTACATAAGCAACCTCATCTGAACCATGATGCACACTGTCAACAACCAACAGACTGCCATCCCAGTATTTGTGTAAAGACTGTCTGTTAACAGCCCCTTACCCCTGTAATAGCCCCATTGTTCTTACTGTGTATATTTTCTTAGTACTGTTTCACCTTTGGCTGTATCTAACTCAATAAACTGTTAATAATAATTATCATCATGATCATTAAATGTATGAAAGCCATATGAAAATGAATTTTTCATGAAACAAATTGTTCATGTAATAAACATTCCTCTTTGACAATCAGTTCTGCATGCATCAGATTTCTTCAAACATAGAAAAGGCATAAAGTCTATTGGTAAACAGAAAGGGAAAGGACTACATGTTGTAGAGAAAGTGTGGATATGGCAATATAACAGTATGCATCTGTAATATATTTTGCAGGTAACTAAATGCAACTCAAGTAATTATGAGATGATACAGTGATAGAATTTGTAATACAAAGAAAAAGTACCTGGAGACTTTTCATACAAAAAATCAAGTGATTTCATACAATATGCATTCCAGATTTATTCTACACAATAATTGCTGCTGTACCTGCAAGAGTAGAGGTATCGGTCTTTTCTCATCTGCTGGTGAGTGTTTAAGCTCTTCACTATCAGAGGGTTCAGCTTTTACTGCTGTGGCATCAGGAAGCCTCTGTGGATCAATATGATGGGTGGAGGTGGTAGGTGTTACTAACGTGGGTGGGAGGGGGTAAGGTGCACACTGATATGTACTACGCCCACCACGTGTCCGGTCTTCACGGATGGCTGAGGAAAACATAGCATATAAAGATCAATGATAAGTCTAATCTAGTCATCTGACAACAGAAAAATTTGTGCTAAAAAAAATGGACAGATTTATATCGAATTGTTGAAAAAAAAGCCCATCAAATTGAAAACTGGCATTTCCATTAAACTTTTATAATTACAATGTAACTATGAAAATACTAATAATAACTGACTGAGAGAACTATAATTCCTCCCTAACTTTTGCAATCATCTTTCCTCCATTTACCTCTGTGCAAGAGACTAACTGTTGCCATGCATTTAATACTTTCCATACATATTCAACTATATTGTTAATTCACCAATTTACTTACAATCTTAGGCATCTTCCATACTTGTGCTTTGCAATACCTTCCTCTCTTTGGCTCCTATTCTACTCTTTCAAAATCATTCATCACTTTACAACAGTGCCAACATCTTTTAAATAACCACTCACTTAATTTCTAAACTCTACACTTCTCTCAAATTTCATTATCTATCTTTGGTAATCTCAATATATATCTAGCACATTCTTACTTTATACACAGGCCTCCTTTCTGAACTTGTAGACTTCCTTCAAAAAAAGCTAAAATTTCTCCTTTCAAAATTTTCAGTTTTTCTTTATCAATTACAAGCACCAAATCTTTTAACTTACTTTCTTCATTTTTTGGTTTTCACTCATATCATTTTGTAAGCAATTAATCTTCCCTTTCCAAACTCCCTTTTCTCATCCAAATTCCTAATGTCATCCACACATACCTTTCTTCTCTTCAGTTTCTGTCCTTATGATTCTACAGATCTCTGCAGCATCTTCAACTAAGGTAGTCTGTATGTGGTTCTATACTGGTGCAACCTCACTTTTAATCTGTTATTAATACCATTCAACTATAAATTTTTCTGGAATCATTTTTTCTAAATGTTAGCCTGTGCCATAACCAGGATTCAGACCTATGTACTTGACCTTGGGCAGTTCATGAATGAATCACGGTCAGGAACACTAACCGCTTCACCATAGGAGGCCATTTTCATTCCTAAACATCTTAAAATTTTTTCCCTGCCTTCTCTAGACTTATACCATATATTTCTATGGACAATCTTTGAAGTTATGTATGTGTTTTCAACACTCATACCAGAAAAATACACAGATTCCATATATTTTTTGGACACTAGAGTTTTTCATGGCAAACACACACTTCCCTATCACTTCCTTGTCTGGTTTTCCACAGATGTCATTCATTATAGTGATTCCGTCCTCTGAATCTATAGCTTCAATTTTTATTTTGGTTCAGGCCATAGTTCATCAAACTCCTCTCTTTTGTTACTATGACACATTTGCAGCATTTATGTTCATTTCAGAACTATTATGTCTAAATTTTGTTAATAAAAACTAAGATGAACGCACTTGTAATTTATGATTTGTTTTCAAATCACTCATCTTTCATAAGAGAAATACCCTACATGAGCCCAAGTTCTTATATTTTATCAAACCTTTGTCACTTAAGATGATTACAAAGATTACAACATTACCTTATCTACCCAGTAAGACAATGGTAATAGACAATATAATTATAAAATGATGAATTGTTGCAGACATAAATGAAATAGAAGAAAGGAGTTGGTTCTGTTTACTGCATGTGAATTCTATGATAAATGATGATGCATCATACGACAAAGGAAGCAAGAATATAGAAGGAAACATGAAGATACAAAAGCCATTATACTAAGGAAATGATATAAGGAATGAAGGTTATAAAAACACCACCATGACTCCATAGTGGAGGAAGTAAAGTGCAAAGCATGGGTGTCTCTGAGAGTGAAATAACCCGAGGGAAAAATGATTTGTAAATGTAAGATTTATAAATGGCCATAGCTATGCACATTAGATCTTCCTATGACATTATTAGATGGTAAAAGGCAGAAAAGGACATGAATGTGTACTGTATCAGTAGTCACTGATCTAAAACTAATTGGTGACATGGTTCATATAAAAGGAGAATTTGAAGAGCATGTTAACAGTGTTGAAATTTCAGTTAGAGCAGCTAGACAGAAGAATATGGCGAATGGAGATGTCACCAGACTTGAATAATTTTGTAAATAATTCAGAAGAGTTTCAGAAATGGAAATTATACTGTCAAGGAGTAATGAATGGCAGGCAAATTGCAGGTAGTTTTTGAGGAGGACTTAATGGGAAAAATGAGAACCAACAACTTAAGTTTATGTAAAACAGTGAGCAAGCTTCAGTAGTGCATACTGATTAGTATAAACTTTATGTATGATATAACAGAATGGCCATAAGAGCATAAGCAACTGAGCTGGACTCTCTGAAAAGTGTATGTAGAGGTCTGAAAGCAGACTCAGTGAAATAAGATGTTAGAGAGGAAGAATACTATGAAGAGGTGTTCATGTGGTTAACAATGAAGTATTACTATAGTATAAGTATGCAAAAGAATAAATGGGACACAACAACTAAAAGGGTGATATGAATAAGCACAATATAAAGAGACATGGGACAACAAATGAAGACCAAATGAACAGAGCAAGAGAGTATAGGTCTGTGTCTGAGACTGATGTCCTTTTAGAAGAATAAGCTATGCTATATTTATGGTTAAAGGCAGAAATTCAGCAACCACTCTTACAGGAAAAAATGTCCTGGACATAGATATCTTTAACAGATAAATGGTAATAATTGCTATGTACTGTATAATCTAAGACAAAATTCAGGTGTATTCATTGCACGTTACAACATGATAATCGATCAACCTAAATTCTGTTGTTTATATTCAGCCATCAGATCCAAGTATTAATGCAAAATCTGAAGAAATTTCATTTATGTAAAATTTCAAATCAACTGAAAGTATCAATTACAGGCTTAGGTTAAAGGCAAAGCCTATAATCTACTCTATTTCATTATTACCATTCATGCACATAAAAGGATGCACATGTCCATATGCATCTTTTGTATTTTGGTCCTTACCTTCAAGTTTCATACCCATACAGAGGCACTTGTCAAATCTACAGGCTGGACACTTCTTTCGAGTGCTGGTCGTAACTGGACAAGAAGCACCCCGCATGCAGACATAGTTCTTCTTGTTTTGCACCGTCCTCTTGAAAAACCCTTTACATGACTCACAGGAGAAGATGCCATAGTGGAAGCCTGAGATTTTGTCTCCGCATATGGGACAGGGGCTGTCATGAAGAAGAATTTTTAGTATGTGGTCTCTCCTTGTTATAAGTTCATTTGAATCAAAAGTTTATAGCGTAGTGACATAAACTTGATTATGCCATTTATGTGAGTGGAAATACTTAACCTTACTTTCATCAATTCGAGATGTGCAGTGAAAAGACAAGCAATATTGGCTGTTCATGTGTAAGTTTTACGTGTCTTCAGTTATAACCGTATTATCAACTTTATTGCTACTGAGTGATGAAAATCTTATTCATTTATCAATTATCTGATAACTCATATAAGACAGCTTTTCAGTAACTTAATATTCCAGTGAAATACTGATTGTGCACTGATGAGACAGAATCAACAAAGGGTGGTCTGAGCCTACCTATTGATGAGTTGTTGCCTGGTGATGCCAGACTGTGCTGCTATCACAGAGTGTTGCGCCAGATCTGCTGTTAGCCGCTCATCATCTTTAGGATCCTTAGAGGAATCCGGATGACCTGCAAGGCTGTGGGTCTCTCGCAGATCAAGGGGTGCATTAAAAAAACCTCCTGGAGCTGCCCCTGGATACTGTGGGACGCGACCCAGGTTGGGTGACTGGTGAGACGGCATTGAGTAGTTCATATGGCGTTGTTGGATAGGTGACTGCAAGAAAGAAGGATGGTGGTCTAAAAATTAACTGTATAATATATCATCACCATAAATGACCTATCATGAAGTCTCAGATATAAACAGTATCAATTAATGAAATTATGCATGAGTGGTAATCAACCAAAAGGTGTCTGCTTTGACAAAACATAAACTTGAGTCATAATGGCTGGTATATAGCATATTCAAATATCTTTACTTATGAGTTAATATTCTGAATCTATAAGTACATACACAGATTCCAGCTTAATGGCATATAGGATTAAATGAATTTAATCCATTATAATTTTCTCAAAGGTAGCAATGGTTGCAAAGATCCAAGAGTATGTTAACTTTTCTCTCTTGAAGTGATTCCACCTCACATAATAGGAACTATTATATATATGTGCTGCAGCTCTTAATATATTCTTTTTATTATCATACTTTGTTGCTGTTTCCCGCATTAGCCACCATTATCATTACTAATATACATGGAATACTATATGCAAAACCTGCATAATTGTAAACTTTTTCAGTTACTTTAAGCAAACTATTTATAATTTCTTAACTTCATAGATTTTCTTTTATCATAAATAGAATGAAAAATATATTACCACTACAGTTGTACCATTGCTTTTTCATATTTAACCACACAATACTGTACCAGTGAGGGTTCGACTCCAGGCATCTGGTGAAATTCATCATGGTCAGCAACGCTAACCGCTACATAACCTTTTTTTTTCGGCTTGTTATAAGACATATCATCCTTGTTATCTACGATACACTCTACGTTAGCTGGATATAGCAATTATCATCACTGGTGTCTATAGTTTTCATCATATTTGCTGTCTATAGTACTTGCCAACCTAACCTGTCGAAGTACTTATCATGCTCGTTGTTCCTATGGATTTAGTTCTCACTACCCTAGCTGTTCATAAGGCTTGCCACGTAAGCTAACACTAGCATGATGATAGATATTAGACTCTAAGCTGTATGATACCATTATTCAGATCGCTTTTAGCACGACATTTGTGGTATATGTACTTATAAACAAAACGCTGAATGATCTACGAACCCTCTCTCATCTGGACGTGATTACTTTATATTCTTTACTTACCTCCACAAACAGAGCCACATCTTCCTTTCCTTTATTCCCCATTTCATCATCTGTTCCAAACTATAACATTTAGTCTCATCTTTTATCTGTTCATCGTTTGCTTTTCATCATTCCGTCTTCTGTAAATATATTTTGTCAATGTGATTCTCTCCAGAACTCTTTCTCCCATGTCCTTGTCACCGCATCCTTGACAGTCCAATACAGAAAAAGTTCTGTTCTCGCTGGGAACAATAACTTGGATCCTTCACCCGTTCTTCAGTGATACACCGACGAGAGGAACGTGAGGAATGAAACACGCCACCTTTACCCTAACATACGTGAATCATCTGCAAATAAAAATGGATTAGATTCATTAATGCTCTAAAAATCATGACCATTAGAATGCAATTCTGTATTCTAAGGTGTTTCTTAACTATGTTCTAACGTGTGTCTACACAGATACGCTGAGGACTTTGAGTCAAGGACTTTGCTTCTCATGATCTTTTTAACAAACAGGAACGGCCAAGTCTTTAACACAACCCTGAGATCTTCTTAGGAATAGCTATAATTACTGAACAGTATGTGGACATTTTATTTTTCGTTGTTTTCAAAAATCATGCATCATAAATTCCCTTGTTACTCGTCACACTCTTTCAGTAGCGTTGTCTTTACTGAGTGAGACACATTTTGCTCGCTGTATCACATTCCGACAGAGCCAAACACACAATAAAGAGACAGATTTATGAGACTGCCAAGGATGTTCGCCTGGAGTATCTGAATGACCAATGGACATCAGGAACACTTAACGCTGTCCAGGGGTCATGTCTGTATTCTCGTTAGATTCTTCACTTTTGAGAGACTTTGGATTGATTAATGGAGTACTGAGATTCTCATGCCTCTACCGGTGACAACCCATATCATCAACCCAAATGATATAAACAGGTTGTTTACATAACAGACGACATGGTTGTAACATGACAGTATACGTGATAGACGTATTCACTATTTACTCTGGGATAACAATGCGATATCTGATTAGATTGTTCGACAGATTTTTAGGAAACATTTCTGAAATATTGACTATTTCAAATCCCAACTTCCTCAATGAGAGGAGTAATCTTCAGTGAAGGATATTCATTAAAACTTTTAATCAAAGTTATCGGAAGTAAATAGGTCTTTTGATAGCAGTACTATTTTGAGAACGACACTTAAAAACAATTCAGTCGAAGGTCAGAGGCAACATGTGAACGCACTGTGAGTGCATTGTCACTTGCTTGTGCAAGATGGTAGCCAGTCAACCAAGCTATGACCAAACTCTCAAGGCAGTTATATTTATATGAACCTGGAGTATGAACGTTAGTGGTAGACTGGATCACAAGAACTAGAGAGTATAGCCAGGGGGGTAACTGAGGACTGACGCGGAAACAAAACAATGTTAATGAGCCTCCTTGATCTTAAATCATCTGGCAAAAAAAAAATAAATCAAACACACTGAACTACGAACTCGTCCCCCTGACGAGCGTGTTCTGAAAAGCACTTAGAAAAGATAATCAGAAAGCAAATGGATGATTTCATGTGGAGAAGAAACATTATTGTTAGACAACATGCTCTCAGGGAGAGGAGGTCATAGTGGTCATGCGCAACGAATCTCTCAGATTTCTACGTGAATGTGAGTCCCACCTTAGACAGAACAGAAGGATGGGTGGATTATCTATAACTAGACTGCCAAAAAGCATTTGACACTATCGCACAGAAGGCTGGTAAAGAAGCCAGATTTCTATGGAGTAACTGGGGGAGAGTCCTTAAATGGATAGAAGGCTCTCTTACTAGAAGGGAACAAAGACAAACATCAGGGGAGACTCCTCAAAAAGGAAGGTGTTCCCCCAGTGAGACTGCTGCAGGAGTCTTCTCTTGGGCAATTACTCCACTTGATGGATGTGAGTGACACTCCAAACACACCAAAAGGGTTGGATTCCTATCTGAATGAGACAAGTATACAATAGGGGATGGCATCAATTTACAAGGGGACCTAGACATACTCCGAAGTAGGTCTGGTGCATGGATGATAAAATTCAACGTGACTAAATGTATAGTAATGAGGATAGGATACAATGGAAACAGGCCTTGATGTGAACATCATCTAGTAGGAGATAAGCTGCAGGAATTTGAGGAATCTGTGTGTAAGAGAGACATAGGTAGCACACACACACATACACACACACACACACACACACACACACACACACACACAAACAAACATTGAGGCAGATTCCGACATGATGGTGGCGTTTGGTATATGACCTTATAATTCTTCTTCTTCCTTTGTTTCCGTTCTTGCTTCTAACAAAGTCGGGCGACTGTTCCTTTGTTGAAGAAAGATATCTATGAAACATCAAAATGCAAGGCCCATGGCTACTTTTTGTGACTTTTTAGACTGTAATTTCCTCTAATGTTTTACGACGTCAGAGGTCAAGTATCATAAAAATATATAAATCTTTTGTATTTCCTGATATCCGGGTCAATCGTATTGAAACATGAACACAAAGGAACTATGTAACACACATTACACAAGCAGCATAAAGGGTTTAGATTCTTATTTACCTTTTGATCTTATATGATCAAAAAATCTAAATTACGTTCTGAGATTAATGTTTTCATATTATCATTCTTTTAAAGAGGATTCTAGGGTAGGATTCTGCTCAGGATTCCTTTAGCCATCTCCAGCATCGAAGATGATCGTTCTGGATGAGATGTCGAATTGATATTAGCTTCTCTAGTCTTTCTGTTTTAATATCCAAGAGTTAAAAATTGATGGATTTGATGACAAGATCTCTTAATCGTGTTTGAAGATTATTCAGCAACGCTTTAATGTCATAATGAGATGATGATGATAATAATGATAGGATAGACTTCTAGCTTGATGATTAAATAACACTGGTCTATGATGGTCTATTTCACTTCACACAACACAGTAATGATAGTGAAGATAACAATAATTTTGATAATGATAATTATGATACCACTATATTGATAATGATAATGAGAGAGAGAAAAGAACAAAAAGGTGATAATCATGATACGATTCGTATTTCAGTTATCAATATTGACAGTAATAATGGTCTATATTGTGACAACATCAGCATGAGCAGTTATAATAACAACAGTAAGGATAATAACCAGTAATAACTATAACAATATGAGTGATGATACCAGTGATTGTTTTGTATTGTCTCTTCGAGTACATGAAAGATAACATGTGCAG
>JAUUDZ010183202.1:0-18133 GCA_032361705.1 Panulirus versicolor | reverse complement strand
GTATGTATACGTTGAAATGTATAGGTATGTATATGTGCATGTGTGGGCGTTTATGTATATACATGTGTATGTGGGTGAGTTGGGCCATTCTTTCATCTATTTCCTTTTGCTACCTCACTAACGTGGGAGACAGCGACTAAGCATAATAGATAGAAAAAAAAATACCTTCAAAAGTCATTTAGACAAATATAGATTTAGATATACTTTAAGAAAAATGCCAGAAATAAACTATAAATGACAGCAGTAATGGGGACACTAGAAGGCTAATGTGTAGCAGCAGGGAGTCGGTGATAGCTTAAAAAAGTACTGGTCGGAATTTGATTTTTCTTGTCAAGTTATATAATTTTTTTTCCAGACAACCCAGTCATGGGCCAATCAGTTCTCCTGTTGTCTGTCTTTCTCATGTAAGCTCATATGAATAGCAGAATGGTGAGTCTGCTACCTTCCTTGTAATTGTGCGTTATACAGACGAAAACATTGCAGAGAAAATTAGATATGCAGTGGCTCACTCACACTTGGTAAATGTTAAGGATATGCACTATCACATGTATATATAATTTTAGTATGTATTCTTCTCTCTGGATATTGTTAAGTGCAATGATATTCATTTCAAAATTGTATCATTACTCACATGCCTTATGGATTGAAGTCAGAAGGGCAGAATTTATGAAATATCATGCAAAACTTAAAAAAGCATGGAACTTTACTTCTACACACTCAGACAACAAAAACATTGGAGCATGCTTTGTCAAAGCATAGCAAAATGAAGTGCGGACTTTAGGAGCTCATGCCTCTGGTTGGTAGTAATCACAACTGTGCTGGAATACTGATCTTAGGATTTCACAGATTTTAGAAATAATGATTTTCAAGACTCAGTCTGTACTTCATTTTGATAGATGAGGACAGTCTAGAAGTTTGCTCCTCTTAATTGCCTGTTAGAAATAGATGCACAAGCAATTTTAGAATCATCAACTTCTTATTTAATTCAGCAAAATTTACCCAAATCATGATATTTATGATATTATTTCACTAATAATCTCCTTATTATACGTACTTGTATTTTTATGATTAGATAGAGCTGATATCTTATCCATTCTTAAAAGTGAGTAAAAGTTAGCTATAAGACTGAAAGCAAGAGCTAGGAATGTACTTTTTTCAACTAGTTTAAACAATACCTTTTTCATGGGAATTATTTTCCTGATGAAGATTTTAGCAAGTTTAGAAGAATAAATTCCCGGTTCTTGCTTTCAGTTTTTGTTGCTACTTTTACCCTTGTAAATCTGATTTTCTTCAGAAAATCTTTCTTCAGAAAATCTAAGAAAAGAAGACGGAGAGTTTTACGGGTGTGATTGCTTTCATTCACCCGATACGAGTGAAAAATTACCAAGTGTCATATCAGGCAAAAATACTAGTGTGTATTATTTTTATATGTTAACTAGTCTAGCCCTAGTTCAAGTAATTTAATTTGCAAGAGGCCTAGCTTTGTTCAGAGTGGGTGAAAATGCCAGTCTCCTTCATTTTGGTTTGCAAAATGATTAAATATTTGTGTTTCAGACCCAGATGTACTGCAGTAGTATGGTCATGCTGACAAATAAGTTCTTAATCACCAGCAGACAGGTAAGATTATACAAAGGTTTAAGTTTTATGGATGTATACTAATGTCTATTAGTTTGTGGAAGGAAAGAAAAGTGTCTTTTAGGGCAAAGATGGGTATGTTGGAAGGTCTTGTAATCTGGACAATGTTGTATGGATGTGAGTTTAGAGCCTTCAGTGCAGAAGAAAAGAAGGTGGGTGTGTCAAAAATGAATTGCTGGTGGACATGTGGTGTAATGTAAGTTAAATGAATAAGAAAGGATAGTGTAAGAGAAGTATGGTATTAAGCACAGTTTGATTGAAAGAACTGTCCAGGGTGTGCTGAAATGGTTCAGACATGGAGAGGAGAGTGAAGAAAGACTGATTAATAGGAACTATGTATCAAAAGTGGAGGAAGGAAAGGGAAAGGGGAAACCAGTTGTTTGAAAGATGAAGTGATGAAGTCTTTGGGAATTCATAGCCCAAATATTCAAGAGGATGAGAGGTGTGCTGGAGAGTGAATGAATTGCTTTGTTGATATGGTAAGTATAACCTCAGGATCCCTTTTATGGGACTCTTAAGGCTTTATAAAGTTGTGCTGCCGTCAGAAGTTGGGAAATAATCACTCTTCTGGAGACAGTACACCCTTTCTTCAACTGACAACAATAAGCCTTGCTGATTGTGACTTTTTTCTTGTGGTGAAACCTCAAGCAAGCAGAGTTGGATTTAAGTGGGGTGACATGTTGCTAATGGGCTTTACCAGGGCACATAAAGTGGTTAAGAAATCAAGGAATAGGCTGTTAGACATTTATGTGCATGATACACTTTGATTTCGGTATATTGTACATGAAAGCTAGATATTGGATGTATGCAAATAGGGCTATTGTTGATTTGTTCCTGATGATACCTCATAAAGGTGAGATAAGCAATTAGGAATTAAAAAGATGTATATCAGCCATGGAATAAATCTATGAATTGCCCTTTCTTTTGGTGAAGTTTCATTCTTTTGTGCATAATACCTACATTTTGCTTGATAATTTTCCATACCTTCTTACTCTGTGCTGTTCTTCAACAAACAATTGCTGTCTTGTATTTCTCCATCTTTACTTGTTCTTTTGATTTTTTCTCTCCTGCATGATTCCCTTTGCTTTCCTTCGTTTGATGAGGGAACTGTTTATGCTTCCTGAAAAACTGAATACCCAGTTAAAACTCTAATCTTCCTGCCTTGATCTTCACATAATTCATAAGATTAGTATTATAGTCTCCCAAAAGAATGTTGTCAGCATTCATCCCTTTTTGCTTGTGATAATTGGTCCATGATGAAATTTTTTTTTCAGGGTTCATTAACAGTATGGGACATCACATCAGGAGTTCTGGTGCGTGTGGTACGTTTGGGAGATCGTGATGATTCTACATTTATTCGTCACATGATGCCTGTTGCTGACACAATTGTCTGTGATTATGGCAACCAGCTTCGGGTTGTAAAGTTACCAGTGGCAGAAAAAGTAGATTGAAGTCAAGTTACAAAATTGATAATGCAAGGTTATTTGAGAGTATATCTATACATATGAAACTAATGAAGGTTTCATAACAGTTTAGATATGTGAGTCACATTATTATTTCTGTTGACAGGAGCATTGGAATTTTAGTCTTCAGGTCACCATTTACTAAACAGATTGCATATTATATATATTTATTATTTATTTATATATCACTTTTTTCTGTACAAATATTGTAATGCACTTGACTGTGTGTTTTATATATCATGTACTGATGATATTATATCAAAATGTAAAAACAAAAAAAAAATGTATTTTGACGATTTTAAAAAGAAAATGATTATTAACTAGACACCACTTCACACAAATCAAAACCTAAATTGTAATGATAATTATGAGGAGTTTTTAAGTTCAGAATTGCTCTGATGAAGTTTAAATTTTGTAGATATGGTGACCAGTTGGCTATTAATGTTCATTCTATGCAAGCTACAGCTTGTAGACAAGAGTATAGCCATGTTTTCCAGACCGACGGTTTGTACCAACTTCATAACTTGCATCTCACTTATTGGCTTTTTTGCACACATAATGTAATTATAAGATTTTTCCTTATCATACTTCCCTTATATAAATTCTCATCTCAGACAGAGTGCAAATGCTCATTAGTTAGTAATTGATAAATGCTTTTAGTGAATCATGAAAAAATAAGATAAGATATTTGATAATTGATTTAAGAAATAAAGTAACATGCTCTTAATACTGGGCAAGAGAATATCTCATAATGAAGCAGTGGTTTGTATCTGCTGAAGTGAGTGGCTTTAGTATTGCATTCGGCTTATAAGCTTGATAAACCAGACATAAGCGTTCTCATGATGTAGTTCATTAGGAACTTCAGGTCTTTACTTGTACCAGTACTAAAGAAAGCTATTTTTTGTACTTTATCATTTCAACTGCAGAGTGACAAATTTGTATATACCTTTACCTACAAGTTGAGGTGAAGAGATTTTAGAAGCAATGCAATTTTCAATATGTTGAAACCCAATGGCTGTGAAAGGTTTTATGTACAAGATGCCAATGTATTTTCTAAGCAAAATTACAAGTGATTATTATATAAGTATTTGTGTATTTTTCCTGATTAAGATCAGTTATCCTGTATATTCTGTATGCATGAGTGTTACTAGACTATCTATCTATATCTCCGAAGCCTGTTCCAACTGGAACTCTCTTAAAGAGGTGGCCATGGCAACCAAGTCTCCATAAGCAAAGAACTTTCGTGCTGCTTCTTATCCTTTAGTGCCTCACCCTTAAAAGGCCACTGGCAGAGGGCAAGTCTAGTGCAGTATTTGCACAGGCTCCTACCTAATGTTCCTAATGACTACTTCTATCTGATGCTCCTACCCACTATTACCTAATACTCCTACCATTTTACCAAAAGGGAGGGCTCATAGTGCTCACCACAGGAAAATCTAAAGTTACAAAAAATAAAATGCATAAGTTAAGTGCTATCAAGTGTTACATGTGACAAGGAGAGATTTTATGTTTGTGAACAGAATGCCAGTAATCCACATGTTAGTGAGGCAAAAAGGAAAGACCTATGTCAAAGTAGTGTAACTTGAGAACCACTAAAGTGCTGGCCTACTGAACAGATATCACTGACCCTCCCAATACCCAGGTGGGTAGTACCGGTAATGTACCTCCCTGGTCGTTGGTTGTCCACCAACTACTACCTATTAAACTCCACCTGTTTGTGGAAACACCATGAGTGAAGAGTCACCTTCAGAGAGACTATACCATTATCAGTGGACAAAAGGAGTACAATCTTGTTAAAGAATATCTTGCTCCAAAGGAGAGCTTAATTTCCAGCTTCTAATTGAAGCTCAGCCTTAAAGTTACAAAAGCCCCAAAAAAGAAGTCCTGGCATTTTATAAAGAGATAGAGACACTGATTCAGGTTTGAAGAAAGTGAAGACTAGGGAATTCCAAGCACAGACCCGAGTGCAGAAAGAGACAGACACTGACTCACGTATAAAGAGAGGGAGACAGAGAAAGTAGACAGGAAACTCTCCCAGTCCTGACCATAAGTTTATACATTGAGAGGTGTTGTGCAATGAAAAAACAAGAATTTCATGGATTGTACATAGTCTGTGGAAACTATCCAAAGGAAATGAGCATGTATGGCAAGACTGGCATATCAAACTCGAGAAAATATAGATTTAAAACACTAGAAAATGTGGACTGGCTTTATCCAAATGTACTTTAGAATTTAGTTGCTGCAAGAATGAGCACTGTGAAGACCACCACATATCAGGGACAGTGATACATATCCCTCATGGTGATGAAATAAATTTCTTTTTTTTAGACTCAGACATGAGACTAGAGGCAGGGGAGAACTGCCAGAGGAGAAAATGATACTGGTCTCGCTACAAAATGATTAACGAGATGAAAGCACTCTAACACGAAACTAGAGACTGAGGAGAACTGCCAGAGGAGAGAATGGTACTGGTCTCACTACAAAATGACAAATGAAATGAAAGCACTCTGCCAAGCTCAACAGAACAGAACACAACCCAAAAAACAGCACAGAATCAATTCATGTAACATCCTTTACGCATTCCAACATGCATGGACTTAATTCACACATGACAAATAGTCCCATCTATAAGGGACTTGCTGAACAAGTTAAATGCAGTTTTTGCAATTAGTATTGAGACACACTTAGAATCATGGGAAAATTGAGGTTTGAATCCAAAATTACAACCTGCATGAGGCATTACCAAGGTCTCATGGTTATACTGCAAGAGGTTGGAGGGTTTCAGAGATCCTAGTCTTGTATTGCTGGTGGGAGCAGGCTCTGACGAAGTCTAGCAGTTGTGATGCAGGAGGTGATGTTGCTGAAATTCCGTGAATATGCTGAAGATGGGATAGGGTATGTCCAAGGTTATGTGGCTATACAAATTTACAGGTGTTATGCACCTTTATCTTCCTAGCTGAATGACAGTGTTTTGTGGCTCATAAGACCCATAGGCATTGCATCAAAGACACCAGGGACATGCAAGCAGTGGCATGTTAAGAAGGAGGCAGGTGGACCAGGCCCCATAGTTTGAGAGCCTGTTGGGGAGAAGGGGTACTGCAATTGAAAGACCCCTTTTTTTTTTTTTAAGTATCCCAGGTTCTGGATGCCTAGAGAGCCCTGGAAATGAGAGGATCCGACTTTGATTCATTCTAAGGTTCGATAGTTTATGGGGACCTGAAACTGAGATTCGACTTTTCTTAATCTATCATCTATTTTCTGATTTTGTTTGCATTACCAGAAATTTAAAAATTTGTAAAGTTTGTACAATTCCATGCAGAAATATAAACTATAAAACATATATATATGGTTTTACTGCATTTTTCTAAAATCTGCCAAAAAGGAGGGGTTGAGATAAATGAAAAACTGAATGACAGCACAAAAATAAAAGTTTTATGACAAAAAAAAGTTCGAGACGGGACCCCACGAATCCAGAACTCCCTCCCCGATTACTGCAAATACTGTAGACTTTTACAAACATAAGTTTAGAAAAGTGAAGCCTTCCGACTAACTACTGACAACTGTATGAAGGGCAGCATGAAATGAAATAAAACCATGCATCAAGAATCTTTTGACCGTTCATTATAGAGATGTGGGTGGCACGCACTTGGTCTGCCACAGGGTATATGACATTTTTCTCATTTTTTCGTTTTATCTAGTTGATCGATTCCTCCCTTGCTGATCACCATAGACGTTTCCAGTTAAATTTAGAAACTTGGAGGTTGCAATCGTGTTTCCTCTATGGCTGCTTTTCCTCTCCTTGGAGGTCATCATTACTATTTGTTGCCGCCAATGGACTTCAGTAAATACTTAAATTTCCCTTAATGAGATGTCGAAACTGTTGATACATACTGATGTATGCTATAATCAATGTATCATTCTGATCATCTCACAATCCACATCTATGAAAGCAAATTCAACATTGACAAGTTTAGTTTTTTTTTCTCCATAACTCCTCTAATGTAGTTTCCATCAAACTGACAGGGTGCAGACTTCCAACCCTTATGCACTTGGGAAGATCTAGAGTTCTCCTATCCCTGTGCATTCGCAGATATTCGTGCATGCATAGTCATTTTTGCCTTCTATCCTGTTCATGCGTGCGTTCGTAAACGTGTACATGAGTGCGTTCGTTCGGGTGTATGGTGATGGTGGCGGACGACGGTCGCCAGATGGCAGTGCTCGCCGCCCCACACGGTCTATCATGGAGCAACTGGAGAAGGCGGCTCAGATATTGATGGTTAGTTTACTCAAAGTGTTTCATTACTGACTAGATTTGAAATTTTCGCCAATAAAGCTATACGAGTGGTCAGTTCGTGTGAAAATGGCTGATCCACAGCAGCTGAGGCCAGTGGAACAAGGAGGACCGCTCTGGGGAGACGGTGCACAGGATGTAAACAAACGGGAAGGGCGCCCTTTGTGTTGTCCACCTGGCCCGTACGTACCTGTTGCCCACGCCCACTTTTCCTTTAAATATAAATGTTTTTGGAAATGAAAGAGATGCCATACTTATAATGCACCGGTCGATTAAGGAAACTGAGTCATTATTACGGGCTGCCATTTAGTTCCGATGATTTTCGAAGGAAATGTTGAGCTGTCAGACTGCTTCAGAAAAATTTTCTTGCATGTTTCCTCACCTTTTCTTTTATTTACGAGATTTTAGAATTGCATTTCAGCCCATGAAGAACACATACGTATATTGTAATTAATGGATTACATTGGGTTTTGATAAGTGTGGTAAATGAGTCCCACTGACAGGAAACAAGTGTACAGTAGTGTTTTCATTAAATATGTAGTGTTGGGGCTCTTCAGAGGCACCTTATTGGAAGCGGAAGTAATGGCTATCATTGAACGGTCAATACTTAACAGAAGTGATGCTCTTCTTACGTAGATCGATGGAACACAGTTTGGATCATTTTTGTACATCCTGTGATAACATGAAAATTATAATTGGGGTGGGCTATGGATATCAAGGAAAGTGAGCATAATGTATAAGTAGGTAAAACAAGCAGGAATGAATAAATTCATGAAGACTTCACATAACTGTATGTTGTTGATGTTTACCTCATTTTAAGCAGTTATGAAGTTTAAGGGCACCGCCGGAATCATATAGGGTCATCTTTGATTTTGCAATGTGGTCTTAGTACATGGTATGTAGAGCAAGATGAGATTAGGGAATGCTGTGTGAAGCATTATTATTTCCTTAGTAACTGCCTGATGAGGGATTTTTTGACCATTGAAAAAGTGGGGTTGATTCTAATAAGTGATAAACTTGTAGAATTCAAGGAAACCTATGCAACCTCACTTAAACTTTCCTGACAATTGAGATTTTTAATAGAAACATAACAGCATTAATGTAGTGAAATGTGGAGGACTACATGCATTGGCTGACTTTGGGGACACTGTGTGGTGACTTCACAGTTTTCATGGTGTTTATCCTTTGATTACATTAGTAGACAGTGTGTGTAACTTTGAAATCATGGTGTGTCTAGGATATTTCGACTGTTAAAATGAAAATTAAGATAGATTCTAGTTGCTTTAGGAAGTTTGCTGAGGTTTGATAGGTTATGTTGATCTCTGTGTCTTTCACATACTTGTAGGTTAAGTCGTCTCACATTTTCATTGAGCTTAATAGCCTTCCCCACAATCATTTATGATTATAGGATAACAAATGATGCTATAAATGACTTTCTTCCACTCAGCCTCCTCTAGATATAGTACACTATGGATGCAAAGTAAGGTAATTGATGTACCTTATTGATTCAGATGTTTATAAACTTGATAATTACCAGAGCTTCTTAAGGATTGGTTATATTTTAGTGAATGATAGATTAAGACTGGGGAGCATGATTAGGATCATTTTTTCTTTATATCATACTTTGATGATGTGGAGAGGGCTATGAAGATTAGGGAAAATTAGTTAAATTTTTACTAAAGGGTCACCACAGAAAAACATTAAAAACATGGACTTGAAAGATGCAGATCAGTATGACAGCAGACTTATTACACTTACAAGAAATAATTTAGAGTAGCAATGCATGATTTGGAGCATTTTGTTTTTCATCCCGTGATTAAAAGAAATAAAAGTAGGGAGGACTTAGAAGATCTGTGGATAATTAATGTAAATGTAGGTGAAATACATGTAGAACTCATTAGATCATCAGAAGAATTACCCTAGCAGCGTTGGTTTATTGCAGAAACGTACCAGTAATTATGAGTTGTTCTGTTAGGGACTGCTTGTCAAGAGATTGGACAATGTTGCTACCAGCTGTTCAATATTTTTTCTGTTCTGTAAGCATTTATTTACTGTTGGAACAACACACAAATCTAGAGGATTGCTTGTATATTCTGACTATAACATTGTGAATTAGATGTGTTCCTGCTGCTGTGGGAAGTGAGATGAGGTGTTGATAAGTTATTTTGATTTCTACATGCGTTTCTATATTCAGTTAAGTTAACCTCTACATTTGCCCTGATTTTTATAGACATACTCAAAGATACATACTTAACCTCATAGAATACCAAAAATGCACCGACTGTGCTGCTTCATTGTACTTTAGTATCAGGAAGCATATGAAGTCTATTGATGTGGCTTTCCTAAAGATTTATTTATTTTTGCTATACCCCTGAATTTGAATTTAGCCATAACAGTATTATGAGACACACTCTGACATATTGGATAAATCAACAGATCCAATGGGAACTTTATATGATTAATCCTAGCTACCAAAGGTTACCATGTTTTCAATCCTTATTTTCAATTTTATTTGTAAAATGTGTTTTTGTTTTAGTTTGCATTTAGTTGCTGGGACATATGAAGTGGTTATATTGCCAACGTTTTGGCAAAGAAGCTGTAGACTCGTAGGAGAGGTATGCCATTATAGAGAGTAGAGATATCATTATTTACACTTATAAGATCCTTGAAGACATGGTTCTCAGCTCACTTTTGAAAATAGTTCCCTTTTGGCACGATAGTTATGGAAGGCTAAAATTTTGCCACTAAGATCGGTATGTGCAGTGAATCAAATGTGTGAAAATATTCCAAACATCTGAGGGCCAAATCTGTTAAACAAATTGCCTGCAGGCATTAAAGCATTAAAGTGGACTGTATGACTGAGAAATTTAAGAAGGTTCTTTAATAGATATGTACAAATGTATCATACTAACAAGGATTTGATGGAAACGGACTTGTGGACCAAAGTAGTTTGGCCTCAGGCTGAGTTGTAGGGGTAGACAACTTCTGCAATCAGTGGAAGGTAGACGTAAGGTAGGTACCAAGCAGTATACTGTGCGTACTGTAGCCCTCTGTAACTATATCCTGCATCCATGCCATGTGTGTGTGTGCTTCTCACACTGTGCTGGCAGCACCATAACACCGCACTGCCAGCCCAATGGTGATTGCATTGTTCCAAACTTAAGACTGTGTAAATATAAAAAGTTGTAAATGGACCATGCGTGTTATTCTAAAAATGGCATAAATGAAGAGGTTCTTGTACATTTAAATTTACATGTATGGAAGCCTTTGTTCCTTTAAGGATTCTAGGCATGTTTGTGAGTGAACTGGGAGCCTGGATGCAATATATCTATCCTATGTAAACTGGAATTTAGCTTTAAGTAGATAGATGGTTTATTTTCATGTGCTGCACTCGTATATATTAACGAATGATAATGATTCCTGTGCAGGCACCACCTGATCTGGTGACTTCAGAGCAACGACATGAGGCAGAACAGGTTTTTCTTCAGCTTCGCAATACAAAAAATCCATTTAATCTTTGTCGACAACTACTTGGTAAGTAATTCTTTACTTGAACAGCATTTATGGTATCTTTCTGTGGGTTAACTTTCTTTTCATCCATCTTGGGCAGACTGAGGAATGTGTGGAAAGAGTTCACCGTCTTTAAGGGCAAAGTTAGGTAATTTGATGATATAGTATTGCCATTGGTGCTGTGTAGAGATGAGGTGTAGGCTGTAGCCAAAATTATAAAGAATAGAGTGAATGTGTTGGAAATGTATGAAAACATGTTGTTAGAAGGGTTGATTGAAAATAAGATAAGAGAGAGGTGTAGAAGTAAGAGGAGTGTGGATTAGAGAGCTGAAGAGGGTGTACTGAAATTTTTTTTGACATTTGGAGAGGATGAGTGAGGATAAGGTATACACGACTGAAGTGGAAGAACAAGGAAAATGGGGAAACAAAGGAGGAGGTGGAAGGATGGAGTGAAAGATGGTTTGAAGGCTTAGGGTATGAATATACCGGAGGGTAGTATTTTACCACTGATGCTGCACTTTTGACATCTACAAAGTAACCAGCCAACAATGCCAAACAAAAGGCTAACATGATGCTTGCTTAAGTAACTGCCTGGTTGTTAAACTTTTGCAGCCTCTTCCTAGTAATGGTGTTTTTGCTGGGTTGGGCTACAAACAGCCCATGGCCTCTTGACATGCACCTAGTGTACATAGAAAAAAAATTGGTGGTTCCATGGAACACTGTGGATATTCAAAACTTGATGCTATTGAAGGGATTATGCTAAGTGTGTGCACTCAAAACCATGGTAGGCAAGGGGTTCTGTGCACAATTAGGATCTTGTACTGGCCTGATTAAAAGACATTTTACTCAGCCACAAGGTTTAGTTACAGCACAGGGTGTTAAATTGGTTATAAAGTTCACTATGTTTTCCCATTAAGAGGAGATTTTAGAATTTGGTTTGAAATCTCATCTTCCTAATGACTCACTTATGTTTCTATGGTTCTGCTTGCTGCCAGTCCACTCCAAGGTATTTAAAACACCCCACTTCCTCCAAGATTTCTACATTCAGATTCATATCCCAACTGAATCTATCTTTTAGATATTTTCTGCATCTAGCAGTTATGGCATCCATTTTCAACAAGATATCAATGGATCATTTTTCGTCTTGCAAAATGTGAAACATAAGTGAGTCATGCCAAGATTGCAACAGAAATTAGACAAGTTAAATGTTGAGTCAACATTAGTTAAGCAAAAGGCACTTATTAAACTTGAATTAGTGCATTGACATAGAATATTGATAGAGATGGTTCAAAATGAAATGGGCTGATGGTACTCTAGTTTCAGGTCCACTGTTGTTGTATTTGAATTTTTCTTTACCTTTGGTTTTGTGTTGAGTTTTTGCTGTTATTGGTAGTTACAGAAATCCAGTGCCTGAGAACATTAGTATGGTGTGTGAATATTTTTTGTTAGATATTTAAAGGAAATATTTAACCAGCATTTTGTCACATCCAACACTTCCTAGGTCTAGCAATCGTTGGATGATAAATCTTTATAGTATTCATACTAGAAAATAATATGTAGACAGAGAAGAATTTCTTTCAGCTCTTTATCAGAAGTGAAGAGGCTAGGAATTGGAATTTGTCTTTTACCTCTGTCACATTCATGAATTTTAGGAGTAAACTTTTTACCCCTCCTGTGATATGTATGTTGGATTTATGGAGATATTTTAGAAGAAAGGATGATCCCAACTTCCCTTTTTGTACTGCAAACAAGTAAAGTATCTTGGTGGTAATTTTACTTTGAATTATCAGTATTACATTTAGACCAGATATATTTCATTACTCCCTCACAGAAACATCACAAGTGGAATACCTGTTGTTTGAAGCAGCAACCCTCTTGCGGGTAGGGGTGATTCGAGAATGGCGTGACATGAGTAAGGAGGACAGCCAGCAGCTGAGACAATACATTGTACACTATGTTGTTAACAGACGCAGTATCCCTCACTATGTTAGGGAAACGCTTGTGCAGGTTTGTAAATTTTCATGTGTATATGAGAGTACATATATTGATTTTTAAAGAGGTAGTTTTTAAGAATTTTCATGGTAAGTGTAATAAGGTAGAGTATATGTTGCAGGTTGTTGGTATAATGGTAAAACGAGGAAGTGTGGAGGACCAGGGAGAAGATCGTGGGAGGCTGTTGACTGAGGTTGAACAGCTTGTATCATCTGGTGATAACACAATGGTAGGTCAATGTTGCCTGCTTATGGGTGTCATATTAACATTTACATCTTCTACCTAGGAGCTTGTCATTTTTCTCATTTTTCAATTATTTGTTTTTTAATATTTGAGATATATATCAAAAGAAAGTTAAAGTATTATTCTTTTCATTGCCAGAAGTTATAGTCTAAAATTGTTTAGGATACACATTTGCGGTATTGTAAAATGAGTTTTTAAGGAAAATGTTTGAATTATTCCTTGGTACTGCATGACAACATGTTTGAATATGAGTATGATACTGTACTTGTTTAGAATAATACGAGAAGATAATATTCATAGCTAGTTGAAGCAGAAGCACAGTAGTGGACATTTTAAGAATTATCATACTTTTGCTTTCAAAGATGAGTTAATCAGAGTTTCATTTTTTTCCTGCTACATGTAGTGTATGCATGACACAGTCATCATTCCTTCATCTGTCTTTGTGTCTGGTTTTGGACACTTTATTATAGTAAATTCCACTTTTTCTGGGTAATCCTTGTTCAAAGCAGGACTCAAACCATTGTATCTCATCCCCCTACTGCATCTTATTACTGTACTTTTGTTTATATTTACTGTTAACTTTCTCCTTTAACACAGCCCCAGACTCTTTGGAAGCTGGCACAAGAGCTCTGTCATCTCTAAATAGTAATTCATTCACCCTCTATACCCTCCACATCACATCTCCAGCATACTGTAGACCTGACTCTCACCCTAAATCCCTTGCTTTTCCCTTCCTCACCCCTTGTCCATAGACAGATTTAATAGTCTCAGTGACATCTTATACCTTCAGTGCAGAACCTTCCACATTCCTCCTTTCCTATTTGCTCCCATGCCTTATGTAATGTCATGCTAAAACCTTCTCACTACTTTTAGCAACTTTTCATTTATCCATCATATTTATTGCATACTCCACGAAGCATCCCTGTTAAATCTTTCCAATGCTTTCTCCAGGTCCACAAAGTGTTTTGAGAGCACTTAGTTTGTTGATGGACTTGACTTGGTGTTGATGTAATCTTTCCAATGCTTTCTCCAGGTCCATAAAGTGTTTTGAGAGCACTTAGTTTGTTGATGGACTTGGTGTTGATGTTTGTGGTGGGGGAGGGGGTCATATCACACGTACTTTGTCTGCAATGCCTTGTATGGCTGTTGTTTTGTTGAGTGGGAGTTGTTGATTGTATAGGGTGATTTGAGGATGCTCAGTGGGTTCATGCATATCAGGGGGCTAGGAGGGAAGGTTACTGTGGGCTGTTGTTATTCAGTTTTATAAGGAGCATATTGGTTTGCCCATCTATGTGCTCATGCAATCATACATACTGGATGATTGCATGCAGATCAAGACTTTAACTACATATACTGCATGTAAGTTTTACACCTAATTCAGTTTTGAGATTGGGTGTCAAAGGCCAAGGTCACAAGATCTTGTACACCAGAATGCTATTAAATATGATGGCTCATAACCAGCTGATTGTGTATAGCTTGAAGTTGTATTGCAGATACAGCACACAAGTGTTAAACCTATTTAAGTTTATGAGGCCCAGGTCACAAAGGCTTATGCACTAAAATGCAGCTAAGTTCTTTTGCATTTATCTCAACTGGTCTGTTGGATGTAAACCACTCTTTACCAGAAGCTCTAAAATAAAGTTAGAGGTTTGATTAAGTTTTGGAGGTTCAGCATCAAAGGTCAGGGTTACAAGGTGTCATTTATTAGAGGGTATAAAGATTTTTTTTTTGGCCTAAGTGTTTTCAAAATGTTTTCTTGTTTCCCTGCAGAGCTACATCTGAACCAGATTCAAAATACAGAGCTGTTGCTTTGGTATTTAGGGGCAAGACTATAGAGATGTGATTTAATATTGTATTAATGATTTTGCAACCTGTACAGTGTTTGTTAATGTATACAATTAAAAGATTATGCTTCTACATTTCAGCGTATGATTGGATGCAGTATTATTAGTGCTCTAATGCAGGAGTATGCTGTTACTGTAAAGTCTACAGATGTTGGACTGACGTGGGAAACCCATTTCAAAGCCAAAAAGCAATTTGAGGTATTTTCTTTCTGTGTTTGTTTAGAGTGTATTGGCTTTTTGAGTTGTTTTGTCTATAAAGATTTTGATTCCAGTGCTTTGCTAGGTCTGTCTGTATATGTATGACTGTTAAGTTCTTTGATAACATTTGATAGTACTATTTACTTATGGTTGTATTTTTTCCACAGGGCACAGATTTGCGTCGTATTTTTCACTTTATTGTGAATCTCCTTGGTGAGGTGGTCAAGGTAGAAGGCAAAATGAATGAGGAACTTTCCACTCTTCTCCTGAAGCTGTTGGTGATAGCTGAAACCACTCTTACATGGTCATTTATATCTCTACACCATATCCTTTTATGCTGATGCCACAGATTTACTTAAGCATTTGTATGGGATAGTTTTGATAGATTTTATTTTGATTGCAAGAGGTTAATTTTCATATGTTGAGAAATTCATTTTCAGATGCATTGGAAATTAATGTCCTAAAGAATGTAAGTCAAGAGAGGAATAGCGAATGGCTCAAATGAAGACCAAAATTAAAGTGGAAGGACAGAGTGAAATTTTATATGTGTGTGGATAGGTGGTAATATAAAGGAAAACCTGAAGATAGAAGGGGTAAATTTTTCGTGTCCTACCTTACTGTTTGGTAATTAAGAGTGGTGGAAAGACATGTCTGAAGAATGTAGAAAGATCATTCCTCTTTTCATGTACACCAGTCTGTAATATATCTAGAGTGAATTATTTCTGTTTGGTTACAAGCATATTTGATGGATTTTTTGTTATGTAGTATTAGGAAAGTGGACACTTTAAGGAATATAGAATCAGAAAAGGAGATGAAAGGTGATACACTGAGATGATGTAAGTTTGTAAGTCTTTGAAAATTATTAATGTGTCCATGGCAGGAGCTTCCAGATGATAGTATTTTGAGATTTTCGAGATGATTTGAAAATAATTATAGTCATCAGTTATGGGAAATATAAACGTAAGTAAAAGAAAAGAAAAAAATTTGACATACATATATGTTGCTGTACAGACACTTGAATTTGGTATGCCATTCGTGTTCAGGTTATTGCATTTTTCTTGACTCATGTCACTTGCATGACTTTGTTTCTTCTCTGCCACCACCTGTGGATTCCTGATATGCAAAGAACTTTTAACTAGGCTAACAGTTCAACATCCAGTGAATCATTATCACTTAAAAGCTTCAACGTATTTTGGTGATATGTTTCTGGACAACTTGATACAAGTCAAATCCATCATATATTGAACCATTGATAACCATGTTATAAAGTAGATTATGTTCTTGACCAAATTTTACCCTACAAAACTGATGGATGAGTGGATGGATTATACTGTACCTGAAGCAGCTTAGCTTGCCATCCATATGCAGTACCACATTCTATCATGATATAATCTAGATGATATGTAATGAAAACTTACTGAAAACATGATGGCTGTAGGTCTTGCTTGAGTGGGATGTCATGGACTGGAGGATTACTAGGAGGGAGAGATAGGGGAACCAGGGTTATCTACTTCACCCCTTGAATTATCTATGTAATTCAACAAAATTTTGCCATGTTACAAGTAATGTAGGTAATACTTAATAGACTTACTGAACATGATGGTGATGAGAACTTTGAAGTGATGGAGTGAAATGTAGGCTTCTGGGATGGAGAAGGAGTGTTGCTAGCCTTGCCTGCACATCCCTGAATAATCTTACCCAGGTACTGTTTCAAACTGAGGATATCCAGACTTATTGAAGTGTTTGCACTTAATTGGGTGTAGTAAATGATAGAATAGCAGTGAAAACAAGATATCTCAGCTTGTAGGATAGAGATCATATGGTATTTTGCTGTGACATAATTAAGATAAGCATGATAGGTATAAAGATACCTCATGTATGTTGATATACTTTATTGACATAATCTTCTTTTAGACATTAAAGATTTTTACTCATACTTGATTGCCTTTTCCTGCATTAATGGGGTAACACTAGGAACAGATACTTTATTGATATAATCTTCTTTTAGACATTAAAGATTTTTACTCATACTTGATTGCCTTTTCCTGCATTAATGGGGTAGCACTAGGAACAGACGAGGAAAGGCCAGATTCACTCACATTCATTCTCTAGCTGTCATGTGTTATGCATATATATGTATATTTATTTTATTTTCATTATACTTAATCACAGTTTCCTGTATCAGCAAGGTAGCACCAGGAAACAGATGAAGAATGGCCTATCCATTCCAAAAGAAGGAACATAGTAGGGGGCCAAGTGAGGGTATTCCCTCTTAAGGCTCAGTCCTCTGTTCTTGGTGCTATCTCGCTAACTGGGGAAACGGTGATTATGTATGAAAAAAGTTGGTGACTGAGTTTTGTAAAGTGTGTGAAATAAGAAAGTTGAGAGTAAGTGTGAATAAGAGCAAGGTTAATGGTTCAGTAGGGTTGAGGGACAAGTTAATTGGTAGGTAAGTTTGAATGGAGAAAAACTGGAGGAAGTTGTAGATATCTGGGAGTGGACCTAGCAGCGGATGAAACCATGGAAGCGGAAGAGAGTCACAAGGTGGGGGAAGGAATGAAGGTTCTGGGAGCATTGAAGAATGTGTGGAAGGTGAGAACGTTATCGGAGAGCAAAAATGGGTATGTTTAGAGGAATAGTGGCTCTAATGTTATATGGTTGTGAGGCATGGACTATAGTTAGGGTTGTGTGGAGGAGGGTGGATGTGTTGGAAATGAGATGTTTGAGGATACTATGCGGTGCGAGGTGGTTTGATCGAGTAATTAATGAAAGGGTAAGAGATATGTGTACTAATAGATAGAGTGTGGTTTAGAGAGCAGAAGAGGGTGTGTTGAAATGGTTTTTGACACTTGGAGAGAATGTGTTAGGAAAGAATGACAAAGAGGATATATATGTCAGAGGTAGAGGGACCGAGGAGAAGCGGGAGACCAAATTGGAATTAGAAGGATGGAGTGAAA
>JAUUDZ010183091.1:1713-12440 GCA_032361705.1 Panulirus versicolor | reverse complement strand
TTAAGTTAGCTGTAGATAGTTATTTGCTGTTTATAGCATGAAGTGAGACTTACTGTTCTCTTTTGATAGCAATCATTTGGTAAGATTTCCACTATAGATAAGAAAAAAGAGACAAGGTATCTTATTTCATTAGGATTAAGTATGCATTGCCAGTTGCTTTTATACTGTCTCTCAGTTAATGAAACTATCCATTTTATCGATATTACTGCATAAGAATTCTTTTAAAATTTCAAATATGTCAGTTGTCAATGTGTTGTGCTAAGGTTTCCACTTTTGAGAAGAGTTGGGTTTCTTTGGAGTAGCAGAACTGAAACACCCAACAGGTGGATGTTACATGATGCTGCTCATGCCAGTGTGTCTTTGATAACACAGTGGGAGCAGACGTGTTGAGGTGGTCCTGTGTAATATTGTTTGTGCCCTGATATTCCATTTGTGTGTATCATCACATATATTTAAAGTGTAATTGCAGTTTGTTGCAATCTGTAGTGGTCTTACACAGAAAATGAGACGGAAACGCAAGGTAATGAGAATGAATGTTTTTTTTGAAAGAAATGATGGACAAACATCTGGATATATATTGTTTGTGCCATCACATAGGGCATGAAGTAGGGGTTGTTGATTGCTCTTTCATGTACAGGAAAAGTTATTGTGAAAGTTAAATCTGAATACTGTTTTCATTCATTGTAGATAATAATTAATTCAGTTAAATTCTAAATCTTGTCAGAATGAATTTGGGTTACTTGATTCTTTATTTTACATCTTCCTGCATGCTTTGTTGACATAAAATGACATTGATATAATGAAATATATGATACTACTAGATTGGATCTTTACCCACATTTATATGTTCTTTGCATTAGTAAAGTGATTGTCAGTTTCCTATCAAGAAGGATACTAGAGATATGAAAGTAAGCAGTCATTTAATTTTAATGGATGGCAGTGTAATACCACAGGTTATTGTACCACATTTATAGAGCCGTACCCCTCCATGAATTTAATCAAAGGGATTTACTCTGGTTTTGATGTATCAGGCAGGCAATTTAGAGCCTGTTTTACTTTCTTTCTTTTTACTTTTCCTATTTTTCTATGCTACTCACTGTTACTAGCAATTGCATACTGAAATAAAGAAGTGTTATGAAAGATGCTTAACTAATGGGAGATCCCCAGATAAAGAAGGTTGTATTCTTTTTTAGTTTTTGATTTGTTATGAGGAATAATTAAGAAAGCATACAACTCATCATGCATTTACCAGAATTAAATTCTTATCTCACCTTCTGCATGCCACACATCTCTCACACATATAAGTACTGCTTACTTAGATACCTCCTTAGATACTTCCTTAGCTTCATTTGTTCTTACCTTTTGTCATTCTACTCAATCCCTCCTGGTTTCATGTCAAATACACCTCTTCCCCAAGTTTACTTGCTTTCACTACATTGTTCTCACCAGTATCATTTTCTCTTTTCCCAAAGTCTCTACAAAGGCTCACTCTTTCCTCCACCATGTAATGAACAAGCATCCCACCAGCTGCTCCATTCTGCATTTCCAGGTGCATGAGCACTATTAATCACCCCTGTCTCAAAATCCACTTTCATTTTTGTGCATATCAGTCTGGGGTTTACTTCCTTAAAGACTTTAGAACATTCCTGGAACTCATCCTTCAGCTGAAGTGCTACCCCCTTACCTTGCTCTCATCCTCACACTAACTCCTGACTTTACCCTTAAGATGTTCCCAAACCATTTTTACCCCTTCCCTTTCAGCTTACTTCTATTCAAAGCTAGAACATTCAGGATTCTTTCCTCAAACATACTACTCATCTCTCCCTTGTTCTCATCCTGTTTACATCTACGTTCATTTGGACATCCCAAGAGGGGCATGAGCACTCCTCACTTTCATCCCATTCAGATATAGCTGTAAGAAAATGAAATATAGAGAGGGAAGGATTTCCGGCCCCGTTTTCACCCTTCTATGACATGTCTGCAGTCTGTCCCTTAAGTGTGACAGATTCTCTCGATTATGTATGGGAAAATTAGGATTAGGACCTACCTACCCTCAGTGTGTCTGGTGAGGAAATACTTTCCTTTCCCACCCTTTGTTATCCACATATTCTTGGAACTGGCAGCACTGTCCTTTCGGACCCACCTTTGGCCATTCATAAACCACCATAGTCATAGTGTCGTTGACCCACTCTTTTTCACCCATTCTATTGCTCATAAAACTCTAGGTTTGCATGCCAACAGGAAATCTCCTACCATAACAGCTCTTTCCATTCTTTGGATCAGTATCCCTTTTCTTTTTATTTTTGTATCAATTACTAATTTTAATAGGAGAATGGTGTATTATATGTGAGCCTTGGTTAGTGTTTTAGGATACTTAAATATATTGTATGTACTGAATTTTGATTTATTCTCTGCATTATAACAAGTGCTGTGCTTCTTATATATAGCATGTTTATTAGCCTGTTTGTTTGCTTACCTGTATTTATTAGTTTGTATTACAAAAAGTTTTTATAGAAAGCGTGTATTTGATGATACTGGAAATGATCAAGGTGGATAGTATGTTGGTACAACATAATAGTTTTTATGTGATGAATATACTGGCATGTTGATATTGGGAATTACCAAAGTGAATGAGATGTAGGTAGCATGACTCATTTGTCTTTCTCTGTTCCCTCATTCTTTATTTTGTGTATGGGTCCCAGACAGGGAAATTTCCCTAGAGGAAGGAACTGGAAAGGTATTTCTGAAGTATGGAGCAACAGTATTGTTTTGCCCCTGGGTGAGTGCCAGCATAGGATTGAACATCTGGTCAAGCCTTTATTTTAATCTGGTTCAGTCCTGTTGACATTGGATAATGTTTTGGCAGACAAATAACTTTCACAGCTTGGTCTTGGTCGTAATGGACATTCTAGATTATAGAAGCTTTGTTTTCTCTCAAAGCCAGGATGTTAAGAGCAGTTTATGAATGATGGTCACCCTCCCCTTTTCATAATGGGCGGGTTAATTTTGTGGTTCATGACGTCTGGCAAGTATCATTTCTCGATCGCTATGATGTATTGGATGGCATGGGCCTGTTAAAGGGATTGAAAGATATTTGTTAATCTCTTGTTAGGACAAAGTTCTTTTGAAATGGGGTTTATAGAGAAGATCCTTTTTCTGGAGGATCTTTAGCTGAAATTTTTGTACTTTAGTGTTTCTTGATGCTCAAATTGAGATTGTCTTTTTTTCCTTTTGATATGGTGGAACATGAAACAGATTATGAGAACCTTCCTGAGAGTGCTGTACCTAACCAAAATGAATTTTGCCAGAGAGTTGGGGTTAGTGTATGATGCACACCACTTCTCCTCCTTGTTGAGTAGTGCTCTTTATTTCATATATGGGTTTAATCCAGGACTGACTTCTATGAATCTAATCTAATCTTGTAACTGTTTCTGTTGTCACTTGATGTATGTTTCTAATTTCTCTTGGAGTAGTAATAAATAATCTCGGTTTTCTTGGCAGGACATTCATGTATTTTTGTTGGATTTTTTTAAGTATTTTTCAGTAATAACTTTATTTGCAAGTCCATTATCTTATTTGTTGAGGGGCTTTAGATTTGGTATCTTTAATGACTGCATTTGGATGCCAAGCATATATTACCATGTTATACTTTTTTCTCTTCAGTCTTATAGTTCAGGCTCTTTTAGCCCTTTTTGATAGTTCATGTGCTCCAGTCCTTCAGTTTAACTTTTCAAGTGTTTCTGTATTTTTTCTGATTTGTTTATTTCCGTCTGTTTAACAGGTGATCACTCATGACAGCAATATTCTGTTCTGCTTATCATATGTACATTTAACACTTTCATCATCAGCTTTCCATCTTTTGTTGTGAAAATTCTGTCATACTACTAATCGTGTTTGCTATTTCCTGTGTTAGTGAGCAAGCACCAAGAGCAAGAGAGGAAGTGTTCTCATATGCTCACATCCACTCTCTAGCTGTTATGTATAATGCACCAAAACCAGGGCCCCCTGTCCACAACGAGACTCCATGTACCTTCCTGTGGTTTTCCATGAGCCCTTTATATGCTCTAATTCAGCCCATTGACATCACTCCATTTCACTCTATCCCTTGACTCACACCCTCCCTTTTTCCAGGGACTCCTTTGCAGGAATGGGTAGCTAAGATTATTTCAATCTTTGTTGGTCATTTTACAAATATGCTTCCTTTAAGTTGATTTTGGGTCACTTTTATTATTGACTTGGAAAGCTGAATAGGATGATATTTGGTGTAAAGTTTGTTGATCACTTAAGAAATGACTTTGTCAATATTGTAGGTATGGTAGTAGTTGCAATCTTACAGGGAGAGCTGACCAGGCTAAGCTGAAATTGTTCATGAATGAGGAGAGGATGAGTGAAATGAGAATAATGAAGAGGATCTATCTGTCAAAAGTGGGAGGATCAAGAGGGAGAAGGGCCAATTAAAGTGGTGAAAGAATTGATTGAAGTAGGTTTTGGGGTGCTTGTGCTTGAGTATTCATTATAGTAAGAGGTGTGCATTGCATAGAAAGAATTGTGCATGAGTATTCATTATGTTAAGAGGTGTGTATTGCGTAGAAAGAACTGTAGTAATATGGAATATTGGGTTGGAGGGAGGTGGGAGTGTAGTATTGATGGGCTGAACTAAGGTATATGAAACAGTTAAGGTAAACCATGGAATATCCTGTGAGGCTATGCATTGTATGGTTGTCTCTTGTTTTTGTAAATTGTACACGATAGCCAGAGACTGGATGTATGCAAATAGAGCCAGTGTTTGTTTGCTTATGGTGATACCTTACTAAAGTGGTAAAGTTGGTAAAAGAAAAAAATGAATGAGGCTACACAGTGCCTGAGAGATCTGCGTTTCATGCCTTTCAAATGAACCAGACTGAAAAAATGATGGAATGATAAGAGTATTCATGGTAGAAATGAAGGAAATGAGGCTACAATAAGAAAAGTTTAAAAAGTAAGACAGAGTTTAGAGGTCCAATGAAGTAACTTAAATGATAAAGGTTTTGATCATTTTGGGGAAATTTTGGGAGAGAGGTTAGTTCTCTTTTGACTTTTATCACTATATTCTGGGGAAGTAAGTTTACTAATGTTTTTTATCAAAAATTGCAGATGAACCGAGTACAACCAGAAAATGTTCACTCTACCATATTTACTCCTCGGGAGTACCAGGTGGAGCTGGTGGATGCTTGCCTACGACGAAACACTCTGTCTGTATTGGCTTCTCGCTCCACTCGGACATTCCTCATCACCATGGTAACCCGAGAGTTAGCTCACCTCACCCGCAGGTATTCATCATTTTGGAAATTATATTGGTCTGTTGAGTAAGTACATTTAAAGTAAAGTGATTTGGGGATCCATTTAGTTTCAAGAGGTGATGAGTATATATTTTCTTTTATTTATAATTACCTTAAGACCTCTTGCTGAGAAAGACCTAGTTTCTTGCAGGACCACTTTCCACAGCCTAAGGTTGCCCTACTTCCAGCAGCAGGGCTATGCAGACTCCTTTGGAGTGAGAAATTTTTTTTAAGAGACTGGATTCTCAATAATACAGCATCACCAAAGGTCTTTTAACTCTGTAACTTTATGCTGGCAAAGTCCCATAATGCCGATGTTTGTTTTTATATACGTGTTCGCTGTTTCCCATATTAGCAAATTATCATCAGGAATAGATGAAGAAAAGCCATGTTCGCTCACATCCATTTTCTAGCTTTCACATGTAAGCTACTGAAACCACAGCCCCCTATCCACAAACAGGTCCCACAGCCTTTCTATGGTTTGCCCCAGCTCCTTCACTTGCCCTACTTTAGTCCATTAACAGCATGTTGTCTCCTGTACATCACATCGGCCCAGTTCACTCTATTCGGTGCACACCTTTAACCCTCCCGCATGTTCAAACCCTGATCACTAAAACTCTTTTAAACTCTATCTTCCCATCTTCAATTTGGTTTCCCTCTTCATGTTTTCTCCCACTTCTGACATATGTCCTCTTTGCCAGCTTTTACTTGCTCATTCCGTCCATATGTCCAAACCATTTCAGTACTCCATGTTTCGCTCTCCCGGATACACTGTTTATAACCAGACCTCTCTCTTATCCTTTAATTGCTTGCTCAATCAAACCACCTCACTCCATATATAGTCCTTGAACATTTCATTTCCATCACAACCACCATCCTCTGCACATCCTTATTATAGCCCCTGCTTTGCATCCTTGTAACATTGTTGGGACTACTGTACCCTTAAACATATGTTTATTTGCCCCTCAGATAATGAAATCTCTTTTCACACAGTTTTCAGTGTTCCCATAACCTTTGCCATCTCACCCTCCCCTTGACTGGGCACATTAAGGAATTTATGGAAAGAAGGGTCACTGTCTGAAAGAACAAAGATGTTACAGTTTTCCATTTGGTGTTGTGTGAATTATAAGCATGGGCCCCAGATGACAAAGTATAGAAGAATGTGAATGTCTTGGAAATGAAATGTATGAGGACGACATATGGTGTGAAGAAGGTAGATCGAATGAGAAATCATTGGTAAGAGAAAAGTGTGGTAGTAAGAGAAGCATGTATGAGAAAGCTGTTGAGAGAGTGCTGAAGTGGATTGGACATATGGAGAGGATGAGTTATAAGGGAACAAGGAATTGGGGACTCAAAAAGATTGAAGGATGGAGTGAATAGTGCTCTGAATCCTTGGGGTCTGAACATGCAGGAGGGTGTGAGGCATGCATGAGATAAAACAGATTGGATTATGTGGCATACAGGGGGATGACATGCTGTCTTTGGGCTGAACTAGGGCATATGAAGTGGTCAGAGTAAACCCTAGAAAGGTCTATGGGGCCTAGTTGTGGGTAGGGGTCTCTGGTTTCTGTGCAGTATACATTACGGTTAGAGAGTGGATGTGAGAAAATGAGGCCATTTTATCATCTCTTCCTGGTGTTACCTCACTGTTGTAGGAAACTGTGAACAAGAATAAAAGAACTTACTTGCTTTTTCTGTACTAGTTCACTTTTTCCTGTATTGATTAAGTAGCTATAGGAATAGATGAAGAAATAGCCTCATTCGCTCCCATCCACTCTCATTTTGTCATGGTAGTAAGTGCAGCTTCAGTGAGAAGGCTGACAGGGGTTTCCTGAAATGGTTCAAGCATACTGAGAGGATGATCAAAGAAAGAATAAGAGGATACTTATGTCTGAAGTGTAGGAAGCAAGGTGGAAAGGGAGAGCTAGAAGGCTATGGAAAGATGGAGTGAATGAGGCTTTGGGATATTGGGGTCTAAGCATTCAGGAGGGTGAGGCTTGCATTGGATAAAAGGAATGAGATTGATTTGGTATGTGAGAGACAACATGCAATCATTAGGCTGAACCAGAGTATATGAATTAGTCAAAATTAACCATTGGGTAGTGTGGGTGCTTATCTGTGGTTTTTGTACATTATTACAAATGAGGTTTTTTTATGTGTTGTGGATGCTGCCTCTAACATGGGAGAGGCAGTTATATATAAATGGCAAAAAAATCACTTTTATGTCCTAAAGTTTAAGTTCACAGTATTTTATGATTTCTCTTGGATTGTTGTTGACAAAAAAGGAAGTGTATGAATTGTTCATGGGAGGGTAATCGGCTTGTAACAACTTATACTTTTGTAGAATTTTAGATTTTTACTGAGCATGTTATGATAAGAAAATTTTTAATGTTTTTTTTTTACTTTTAAAAGTGTTTAGAATTTGACTTTTGCCAATTATTCTTTCATAAAAAGTTTTTCATAAAATCCTCAGCAGAGAGCAAGGAGGCAAGGGGCAACGAACTTTAATCACAGGGTGGTCAGGACCAGGCCTTGTTCGTGCAGGGGAAGCTATACAGCAAAACACCAACCTTGTTGTCACCACCTACACTGCTCTAGACCAAGTTGAGAATTGGCCTCCTGCTCGTTGGAGTCAAGCCTTCAGAGAGGCTCAGGTATTTTTTTATTTTAGTCTTGTAGTTTTGATAGATGCCAATAGGAGCATGGTTGTTCTTTATCTTAGGTTATGATCATCACTGGAAGTGTTATTATGTGTTACCTCCTCTTCTTTGATGACATAATTTTGCCATATGTGTAGTAGGGTCATCCTATGTATTCTATGGTTAAAATTAGAAACTCTTAGATTCATGTTTAGGGGTACTTACTGGGTTTGATGTGAAAGAATGGTGGCTTGTATATTTGTAACTTAGGAGTTTTTCAGGTAAGGGTAATGGTTTCTGCAAGGTCTTTTAAAAAGAAGTAAGCTGATATTACAGTGCTTGAAATAGAAGGATAGCTTCATAGTTCACTTAATGTAGATGTTAGCAAATTTATTCATTTTTTTAAGTACATTGACCATATGTGATGGGGTTTGACACCATGTTGCACCTTTTTCTTCAGGTATTGATAATGACAGTGGATGTTCTAGAGGAAGGACTGGAAGCAGGAGTGCTTTCACTGGACATGCTCAACCTTCTTGTCATTACTGATGCTCACCGAATGGCTACTTGTTCGACAATTGATAAGGTTTGTAGTTTTTCCTCCTTAACTGCTAAAATGTCAAGGCTTTAGAGATTGTTTTCTTTCTCTCTTTTGTAGATATTGCTGCACTGTGTACATCCAAGATCTGGCTGATTGTGTGCCCCTACCTTTAGTTAGACAACGAAATACTTACCAGGCCTTTGTAACACTTGGCCATTTGCAACTCAAGGCAGAGCTGTGCTGATGTCTGTTTTTCTTCCTTCACTATTAAGCTATGCAGCTCTACTATCTCATGTTTTTCTTGATGTCTGTGCCCTTTTCAAAAGGCAAATTTTCCTGTTCCTTCAAGAAACTCTGTAGATATATTTCCTAATCTCTTTCAATGTTTTTGTTATTTTAGCCCTTCTTTATGTATCATTGAAGGCCTTGCCTTAATGGGGGAGCTTTGTCTGCAACCAGAGTGTACAACATATGAAAAAAGTATGTTTGTTATTGACTTGGGTAAGTTATTTTTTTCCCTCTTTTTCTTTAGTATTTGGAATTTTGTTTTTGTGGTATTGCTAGATATATTGAGTTCTTAATAAACCATTAGCACATGGTTTTCATTATTGTTTTGGGTTCTTATTCTAGCTACAGTTTTGGGGGGAAATAGAAACTTCTCAGTATACTGTCTGTATATTACAACAATAGAGGACACAGCTATCATTTTATTGATTATTATTGTTTCAGGTTCTGAGTAGATGCGGAAAATGTCGTATCCTAGGCATGACTTCTCCTGTGTTGAGTCATGCTTGCTCTCCACCTCAGCTTGAATCCTTCCTCAACCACCTCCAGAAAGCTTCTTCATGTAGAGTTGACACTGCCTCAGAAATAGTCACAGTCCTAAGGTGAGGGTTGACCAGTATAAGCTTGTAGATTATGGATCTCTATTTTAGAGTAGGGGAGGACAGGTTCAGTGAGGTTGGAGCCCCCAGTCCTGCAAAATTGATTCTCGCCAAAGATCATGTCTGCATTTTATCCACGACATGGAAATGAGAATGGATTAAATGATAGATAGACAGACAGACAGTGATCTTTGTACATTTTAATTTTCACTTTTCATTGTGGATACTATCAAGATATATCATTACTTGGCATGTATGGACTTTTGGTGTGGATGATAATAAACCTAGAGTGGCAAGATTGTGACAGGTATAGGTGTATCCAGTGAAATATGGCATTTGACAGTTGTAACTTTCCATGTTGGAACCAACTTTCAGTGATTTAAACCTTTTGCCTTATAACCCTTAAGCTGAAGATATAGTCTAGAAAGTCTAGCATTATGTGTAAAGAAAACATGTTTTTTCTCTCCTCTTTGGTCTGTCCCATGAGCATATTTCTTGAGAATATTGAGTCGATCATTCCTACCCTCAGTAGATTGGTGAGTAAGCTCCCTTTCACTTGGCCTCTTTGTTCAAAACTCAGAACTTTGAAACCTTTACTAATAGAGGTTTGCTCTCAGCCAATCAGTGATCTTGACCAGGTTGTTACCACCTACCCCCTGCTCCTAGCTTAGAACTCATGATCCTCTGCTACAATAACCTGGCTATTATAGATCAGTATTTTTTGTTTCATGATTATTTTATATTTCATTTTTTTTTTTATCTTTTTTCTGTACCTTGGGCTGGTGTCGTGACCTGTAAATTGAGAGCTCTGAATGACTGGTAGTAGTTGGGTTAGTAGCATTAACCAAGTGGCCTTTGTTAATTGGCTGAAACACATTAGTCAAGGAAAAGCTTTCGGGGGTCTGAGGATTGATTGAAATGGGCAAATGCGAACTTCCTTACCATTTTATCTCATGCTTGCAGAACACTGCTTCAGAGAGAAAGGATTTTTCCATCCTTCAAAACCTACAATTTTGCATTATGAAATGAAAGGAAAGTGTTGAAAAGAAATGGAAAAGTGAAAATTTTGTAAATGGCTGTTAAATCTCATGCTTGCAGAACACTGCTTCAGAGAGAAAGGATTTTTCCATCCTTCAAAACCTACATTTTTGCATTATGAAATGAAAGGAAAGTGTTGATAAGAAAGAGAAAAACTGAAAATGTTGTAAATACCCTTGTGTTGGCCTGGTCCACCTCTGAGTGAACCTGTGCATCATCTCATAATAGAAAAGCTGTAGTCTAGTGAAATACACTTGCTGAAAAGAGTATTATGTAAGTGTTCCTGTTTTTATATTCAGTCATTTCC
>JAUUDZ010182980.1:0-11661 GCA_032361705.1 Panulirus versicolor | reverse complement strand
TTATATAATGAACTATCCTTTCATACATATAATTCTATGGGAGAAAATTTGTCTAGCTTCCCCCCAAAAATCCTAACATACAACAGGAATTTGTACATCCTAGCACACATGATTCATACATCAAACTCAACCTAATACTGGAAGAAAGCAAATCTTGAATGAATCTATTCTTATCAAAGCACCATTGTTAACATTAGTGCTAGAGGAGGTAGTGAGATTTATCAACTGTGATGTGTCAAGTAAGCAACTTTCAGCAACAAAAGCACCATGCCACAATTTGAGATGTACTTTCTTCTTGAAGACCATTTCGCTAATCATGTATGGTAATGTAGTATTATATATCATTATCATGGTGTTCCCAGACTCTGCCTTTGATAAGAGAGTACAATCACCAGTGGATGAAAGATGAAGATATTATATTATCATTGTGGACCTTCCCACATCAAATAAGCCCACCTTACCCTTCCCAATGTAAAATGCAGTTTCAAAGCTGAAGCCCCATAAAAGAGGTCTAGGGGTCGCATTCTTTTTCCATACCCATGCTGCCTCTTATGACACTTGGGGAATACCTTAACAAAACAAAGGAACAATGGCCATACTTACACACATTCACTCTCTAGCTGTCACTTACAAATACTTAAACAGAATCTGTCATCCACAGCCAAGCTACATAGACTAACCCATGGTTTACCTTGTCCATTTCATATGCCCTGGCACAGAACACTGCCAGATTGTTGCTCCCAATATGCACATTAATCCAATTCATTCTATTCACTGCATTCCTTCCACCCCTCTGAATGTTTAGGACCCAGTACTCCAAAATCTATTTTCACTCCATCCTTCCATCTCCTTGGTCTCCCTTTTCCTCCCTTCACCTCTGATACTTAAATTACCTAAGTCAATCTTTCCTCAATCTTCTTTATATATCTAAACCATTTCAGTTTTAAAACGTGAATAATGAGCCAGAATAAAAAACAAACCTGAGATAAATATTCTGTCTCCTATGACTAAGGCATTGTCAAGATTGGAAAGAAATATGACAAGAGCAGTGAGGGATGGCACATACAGGCACACGGCCACTAATCCATGAAGCCTCCTTTGCCATGACCCTGGGAACCACCGGCTCTGAAAACATACACTAACTGTAAAACTCAACAAGTTAAATCATCATTAAAAATTCAAATTATTATTAAAAACTGATTTGTGTCTCACAAACTGGTGAAATACATTTAAGTTCATATCCCACTTGCCCATTAATATATGGCTTGTAAACAAAAGCATGCATGACATATGATTAGTATTAAGTACCTGCTTCTCCATCATTAACTGCCTCCAAAACTGGTGTAACAATTTCAGTAAGTTTGCGGGGAATGTTAAAAGTACAAACAGGCATCATTCTCAATGTGAAATTAGAGGTAATTAATTGGTTTGATATGGCAAGAAACTCTTGGCTAAAGTATTCATATTCAGAGAAAATTATAATGGAAGGAGGTTACAAACTTAAACAATCAGAAAAGAATGTGAGCCAAAACTGTGATTAGTATGAAAGGAAGACCGCTTCAGGGTTCAAAGTATCCAGAGATTGCTTGGTACTTTTCCTAGAATGAAATGCTGAAGGAGATTTTAAGCTTAAGCCCTAGCCAGTGTTTTATCTCTCTCCCAACTAGTAACCCTAACTTCACACTACTACACTGCATTACAACCCAAGTTCCCCTCACATCTGGTTAGTTTTCATTAAATGTCTATAATGAATCATAAGAAAGCATCATAAGCTGTTTTTTAACTACTCTATTTCATGTATATTTGATACTTAAAAGTAAAATATGGAAAAACTATGGTCAGAAACATAACCCCCCTTATATAATGAGTTTAAACAGTCCTACTTATAATGATTCAATTTGTGACAGCATTTTCAAGAACTTAACCTAGTGACATCCCAGTGATGGTGATAAATTACCCATTCTAGGTTTTCATCTGATGAACATGAAGTTGATGAATATTAAAGCAAATGTAAGGCTTACAGAAGTAAGGCAGAGGACATAAATGACAAAAAAAATCCTTATATCAAACACTTTACAAAAACAACTTACCTCAAATGCTTCATATGCTGGAAAGTGAGAAATGTAGTCCCCCAATTTCTCAGCAACAATACCAAAAAAGTTAATCATTGCCCACCAAAAAACTTGGGTAGACACCCCATGCCACACGTATACAAATGTAAATACAAGAGCTGTTCCTTGTAACTGTCTTGTCAAACTCATGTCTGATCCAACCCAAGGTATGTAAATATGTCTGAAAGGAAAAAATAAAAACATTAAAGAAGTTAACTACAGTTATTTTTGTTTTTGTAAATATGGTTTTGACTACTTGTGAAAAATAAATTTTTCTATGAACTACATTTATGTATAAAACTAATAATTTTTGACATGATACAAAGCTAAATCCCTCCTTTTATTAAAAGAGGCAATCTGCATCTCATGGCTTATTCATGCAGTTACTATAAAGCAACAGAGAAACTGAGAGCCTGATGGCCGTGGTGCACAGAATAAGCCTGAAGCATATCAGCTATCCTAGTCCAAAGAGGATATGAGTACAAAAAGCCATATGCTATTAAAACACCTATTCAGTAAAATGCACTTAACCGCATGCAACCAAGCAATGTGACTGATTGCTGATCAAGGTAAGACCAACCTACCCATACCTGAATATATGACCATTAACAACTTTGCCAAAACCATCATGATGGTTACTCTGAAAAGACCTCAGCAGTTCTTGAACTCTGGTATAAAAACTGAAGGCCTCAGTATATTGTGATTTGTTAGGTGCATCTCGGTGTACATCGACTGTATTTTGGCATATGACTTAATGCTAAATTACAGTAACTAAATGTACATACATCAAATATTCTACATTTATCTAGGGCTAATAAAAACCCAGTTTCTAGTGATAATATATTGGAACTCCATTAATGCAGATTTTGTGGAGTACCCCAAAGAGTAGGGCACAGGATGTTTTACAGTACAAGCTTGAAGAAGAGGGATCTTATGACCTATCCTTTAAAGATTACAAACCTCAGAACATCATAAAAGGAAATCAAAGAGGGCTGCTCTGGATCTCATAAAGATTTATTGGTTCCCACCCTCTGTTGTAGTAAAGTTCTCAAAAGAATGTCTTGAGACACCATGCTAAATGGAATTCATTACTAATATAAATTGCATACATCTTCTCTATACATGTTACATTAGTAACTCTGAAAAATGTAAAAGACCCTCCACATAAGTGCACATTGAAAATGAGTCATTGTATCTACAATGTGACTTAGTCATCAATCTGACTTTACTCCTAGTATTTAGAAACAGTTTGATTTGTGAAAGATTTTCCTAAGCCTAAATTAGGCAAGCTGAAGACTTCTGGAATAAGAATTCCTTGGTTGTGTTGAAGCATGTAAAGAGTTCATTAATAAAAGGAATAAAGATCTAACGAAATTGAAAAGAAGAAAAGAAGCTTGAAAGGAAAAGCTGAACCTTCCAGAAAATAGTAACCTTCCAGAAAATAGTGATATACAAAGGTCAAAAGTGTAATGAAAAAGTAAAATGGTGTGTTTCAGCAAATGTTCAACACACAAGGAACTTGAAAAAAGAATGAATGACAATATACTAAAAAAAAATTTCCAAAACAGAAAGCAGATAATGATAATAGGCCTGTGTAAGATGCAAGGGTGTACTTAAAATGCATGGGAGACTGTTTATGACAAAGGATGAAATCTGTTAGAGATGGACTAAGAAAAATTATTGGGAATTATGACATAAGAGACATGTACTGATACAATACAATTAGAGGTCAAAAGATTATGTAGTAGATAGGAGGTAAGAAAACCAGTAATAACCCTAAAAAAGAGAAAAACTGTAGTAGTAAATGAAGCAGTTAGTTAGATAGTGAAGAATGGACTTGAAGCTACAGCAGAATGGATTTTCAAAGTGGGTATAACAGCACAGACAAGCAGGAAAGTACCTTATACCTGGATAAAAACTAACTGTTCTATCTATCTATATCTCTGAAGCCCACTCCCTTTAGGAACTCCCTCTAGGGGGATGCCAAGGTAAGTCTCCATAACTGTTGTACTCCAGTAGGGATTCTTAGCCTTTGGTGCCTCACCTTCAACAGGCCACTGTTAACTCTAGTGCATTGTTTTTTGAGGTTCCTACCTAGTGTTCCAACCAACTACTAACTAATGCTTCTGCCTAATGTTCCAATCTACTACTTCTATCTAATGCTTCTGGCTACTACTTCTAACTAATGCTTTTACCTAATTCTTTCGCTTTACAATGGTAAAGAAAAGAAAATCCACTGTAGGAAATGTATAGAAATAGTCCTTAGAATAGCTGGCAAGGTATATGGTAGATATGTGATTATGCTAAATTCATGAACCTAATGCAGATTAAGTGAAATGTGGATTCAATTGGGAAAGAGGGTATGTACACAAGATCTTTACACTTACGCACATAATAGAGAGAGTCACATAGAAAAAGAGTATGCATACAACAGCCACTGACTAAGAAAAGGCATGTAACATTAGAGAAGATCCAGAAAATTGTGACTCTATGATATGCATGAAAGACTTATGACTGCTCTTAGCTACAAGTCATTATAATGTAAGTTGTGCTTGTGATAAGCAAATGATGACATGAGTTATAAAATGCAGGAGTGTCATATCAATCATGGTTCTGTTCTGTTTTCAGAGATGAAGCATTACATGAGATCTGAATGACACTGTAATGAAGTGCTGAATCAGGATGAAAGATGAAACTGCTGTTGTATGCAGATGATACTGTTCCTTTGGCTGAATCACAGGACAAGTTGAATACAATGGTATGTCACTTGACTGTGTGAAGGAAGAGGATTTTAACAACAAATGTAAGGAAAAGCTGGATTCTTGTTTTTGAAACTGACAGACTATCACCATGCAAAGATAGTTATAAGAGAGAAGAATCAGAAGTTGGAAATGAATCTGAGTATTTGGGAGTGATGATTAGCGAGGACGTTAGTCTGGAAGCTGGAACTGAGAGAGGAGTCATGCTGATGAAAAGACTTGGAGGACTAAAACTTCTGGTGAATTGTTGGACTCTGCCTGCTTGTGGTTACACTGTGAGTGAAAAGTCACCTTCAACAAGGTTGTATAATTGGATTAAGATATCATCAAAGGAATTCTCACTCCAAGGGGTCTACCCTTTTCTCCTTTTCTTTGCTATTTACTGCAGTGCAGATTTGGAGCTGTAGAAGCACAATTAATTACCATGAACAATCAAAGCGAAAAGGCAGGATTCACTGAACTTACTTGAGCATAAAACGGTAAAGCCCATGATCAAAGTATCGCCACACATCTGAGAATCTGTAAGTCATGAGAGTGCAGCGAGGATGTCTTGGGGGATCATAGCCTTCTACTCTAGCTAGCACAGATGGCAACCCATATAACACTGTAAAGAGAAATTCAATGATAAAAGCTAATATATTAAGATCAGGGTTTGTTACTAAACAAAACTACTGATGAACTCTAGGAAGTGAGGCCCAAACTGATGTGGGTGAAAATTAAGGAGGATTTTGAAAGGTGGGTGATTGTTAGTGCTTATGAACCTAGATGAAAAGTGAGTGAGGGGGAGGGGCAAGTGCTCTAAGGGACCTGAGTGAATGCATCCACAATTTTGACATGGGAAACTGAGGAACAGTGATGGATGATGTGGCAGTTGAGGTTTTAACTAGGGGATATGGGGTACCCACAGAATGAAAATGGTGAACAGCTTATGATCTCTGATGGTAAAAGAAAAATATGGAAACTATGCTATAAATATTGTAATGAAAAAAATAATCTATAATATAATCAATTTATGAATATACTGGGAAGATCTGTGTTAAAATTTCAAAACATTTGGTGTTTCTATTCCATCAACAGCAGACAACACCTGAGATCTACCTTCATGCGCTCATAACAATGGAAACAATTACTATGCTATTAAAGCAACATACTCCCAGTGGTGATGATAACAAGTAATCTAGAGTTAAAAAACTCTTGCTGATAAAAGAAATTAACTTACCAACATACTTCAACTGCAGAAAGGCAGTGAGAAAGTAAACAAACCCAGCCATAGACCAGGATGTCATCTTTTTCACAAGCTCTGGCATAAAGTGCAGCGAGCTGTGGATTAAATAGTTATTGAAAATGTAATTCAAGAAATATACCAGCATTGCATTAAAAGATATAAATTCCTATATGCAATTAGAATTTCACAGGTAAAAAATCTTGACATAAACAGATATACAGTTTAACTTTCTTTAGTTTTTGGGATAAGCAATAAGAATGATAATACTAACCATCTACTAATATTAATCTAATGCCCTGATTCTAAAGACAAATTGATGGGTAGGAGGACAGAAAAACATACCTTAACAATTTCTCTAAAGCTATTTCTTAACCATCTATTTCACTACAGCATCACCAATAACTTTATCTACAAGTTTGCAAAAGCTTTATATCAACTGCTTGCTTTCTAATATAAGTGTTTATAAAACAAGATAACTGAAAGTATCCTGCATATCTGAAGCATTTCTATTGAAAACAAAATAAGATGGATGTGATTTTGTTATAACACGTCTAGAGATTGTAGATGAAACTGTAAGTTATACTTCATTATTCTCCATTATAAATGTGAAAGTTCTGTAAGATGAAAAACAACTTCTCTTATCTCTGGCAAGGCACTGTGGGCATCAAAGGAAGCACTTGCATGATGAGGTAATTAAATCAACATTTTTCCCCTGAAATGAGGTTTATCACTAGGTTTACCTCCCTTCAGCCCCCAAACAGCATACAGGGCCAACAGATGCTCATTCACAGATCTCAAAGACTAAGCAGCAACTGACCCAGGCCACTTATGTCAAATTATGGAGGAGAGATGGCACCTACTAAGTCATTACCCACATTCATTAATTTTCTGGCTGTGTCCTCACCTCTAGAATGTACTTGTCAGGAATCAAGAGTTGATCTTTCAAAAAATAATAAAGGGAAGCAAGGAAATGAAAAGTAGATGGAATCCAAAGACCTCTGCCTATGGTAGGAAAACTGGTTTAAACCTTCAAAACCAGCACTGATCACCTGATGATACAGTCCTATGAGGATCTGAGATCTTACTAAAAAAGGAGGGACTTATGAAAAATAAAAAAAAAGGAAAAACTCAAAAAGGGCCTGACCTGAATGACTTCTAACACCTATTCTGGATCATCCTCTCCTGTGAGTGGCATATAGAAGCCTGGGAGAACAACTTCCCTTATTAACCTTCCTTGAGACCCATAAAAATATTCTGTGTTTTAACTGGACATACCAGATAATGTTCCTTTGAGAAAATTTTCAAGAATATGAAAACAGGCTTATTCCTACATCTAACAGACCAATTTTCAGCAAAAATCTTGTTTGGATCATAGTCTTACCTATTAAAGATGAACTTCAAACTTCAGTAATTTCTGTGATTAAACACCTTATGAATTTTTCATCAGCAGATTGTTCTGGTTAAAGATTGCATGAACTTTACTTGCAATTCTTTTTGATCACAAAGCTATCAGGAACAGAGTTCTCAAAAGAGGACATTTCAAGACCAAATTGATATTGCCTGTAAGGCTATCAGATGAATAAAGACTCAGGTCCTTCAACAGTTCCCATCTGGGATAAGATAGGGAGGATACAGGCTTCCTTCAAGAAAACCAAAAGAATCTCAACAATTTACCCCACAAAGGGTTACAAACATTATTAAGTACCACAGCCAAAGGTTCCTGTAAAGCACTCTTACATGAAGCAAAAATGCTGCTGGCTAAATTAATGGGTGTGTGTTTTAAAATTTCATATCAGGGCTGAGCATCTGTATTAGCAGTAACAAGTCTCCCATAATGCAATTTCATCCATATACAATCAGCTAGCATGCTTGTCAATAATATACATATTTTGTTACTTTCAAGTTTAATTCATCTTAGATTCTGTTTTCTTCCACTTCAGCATTCCTTAAATAAGGCTGATGACTGTAAAGACTCATAATGATCATCCATTTTTATGATTACTAGTGCACTATCATGCTAGCCTCAAGTTTCAGTTGTTTTACTGAGGACATTTCATCAAAAATTCATTTGAAAGTGGATTTGCTATGGACACTGATGTGTGTAAAAAATAAGCATAAAACCACAAACACCCAAGGACAATTTATAGATACTCCTACAATAATAAATATTATTACACAAATTAAAGATTGGGTCAAATACTTACTGTGCATAAAAATGGAATAACAAGACTTGAGTGAAGCCCATCCACCACAAAAATCTTAGGACTTGCAGCAACACACCAACTAATCTCCTTAAAGTCCATATTCGATATGGTTCTGAAAGCTAACAAAATTCATTCCTTTAATCCACCATGGATGAACATGAGGATACAATCACTCAACAGAGAAAGAAAAATACATACCATGTACTAAATGTAAGCAGTCATTGACACATTATATGTGAATAATATCATTCAAGTCTGATCTATATATCATTTATCATAATCTTTATGCCCATTTCCAAAATGAAGATTGGGTATATAAAGGTTTACACTGTTTTGCTATGCATTCCCCATGGTTTCCTAAAGATGTGAGGCAAACCACCAAGCAAATGCACTAGTATAAAATGTTGTGAAAATTCTTCAAACCAAACACCTAGTCCACACATCATGTGCCACTCCTGAAGCCTTATCTCTCAATCCTAATCAAATCACTGGTCAACAAATTTGAACTTTTCTTTCTTATCAAGGATACACTAACTTTTTTAGACCTATTTCCAAAGCAGATTATGAATCTTTAGTCCGTTTCATTACTTTTCACAGATACATACTTTTTAACCTCAACTATAGCTAGCTACATGATGCATGGGCGAAGATAAAATGATATGATTTGTACCAGTTCAAACATCTTATTGCAGAAATTCAGTATTCCTAGGTAAAGGGTATAGAGAGATTTTATCCAGAAGGACAAGCTAAAAATGTTGAGCTTTTAACCTTCTAAAAGTGTTTAGCTTTGGACCTCCTATGGTGCTCTGATTCAGGTTCGTCCCTGTATAACATCCAACAGTAATCTGCAAGCATTCCTTCACTCCAGAAACCCTGGTATCGATGCTCCATCGCTCTGATGTCCTGATGGAAGTGCTCTCCTTGTTCGTCAGACATTGCTACAAGGTTATCTGCAAAAACATCCAGATGTGAATGAAGGAAATGCACCTTCAGTGACATCCTACATCCCACGGCAGCATATGATTTCAGGAATCTTTTCACACCACCTTCAAAATCCAGAGATCTTTATGTTTCCCAGGAAATTTTCACATAGCCAACCAAAAGAGTTCCAGGTCTCAATTCCAAGTCATCAAGATGTATGCTGAAATTATGGTCTCAGTTCCTTTACCTGCAGATCAACAAAGATGCCTTCTTTCAACTTGGCTTGGCTTCAGTGATCTTTGGAAATTTTCCACTACATTCTTGAATCCCTTCGAGTTTCTCTTGGCTAGTGCCTTCACAAATTGCTTCATGAGACCAAGCTTTATGTGGAGAGGAAGAAAATTTTGTGGATCAACAAGAGGTTTATCCTGGACACTCTAAGATCCTGGCTCATATGATCTTTGCTGAGGCCGGTCCAACTCCATATAATGCCTGGAAGTTGCTCAACTATCTCAGAGGCATAAAAAACAGCAATGGTTCAAGAATCCTGACTGCATTCCCATCAGCATGCTGATCACTTTCAAGTCCCACATATTTTCCAGTTGTAATTATTGTATTCAGAGCATCTAGGAGTGACAGCACGTTCTCATAACATTCTTTCATGTGCAATGAATGCCCTACAGGAATGGACGGTTTCTTGTTCCCATTGTGAAGCAGCACGACTTTCAGACTTCTCTTTGATGAGTTGAAGAACAAGTGCCACTGAGAGGGATATTGCTCTTGGGATAAGCTGTGGAATAATAAGTCACTGTTGTTGCAAAAACAGAGAAGCCCATCCACAGAAAAATGAGAAGTAAGAGTCTGACTCCTTTTTCTGGAACAAATTATGCAAGTGTCCTTCTTGAGCAGATATTTTTCTTTTAGAAGAGATGCTAAAAGTTCACCTTTATCTTTTGGCAGTGCCAAAACTCTCATGAAAAGTAGACATGATACAAGAAAACGGATTGCAATTTCGAAATAAGCATCTAGAACTACATCAAGTACACCACAAGCCATGTGTGATGAAAATCAGTTGTTGACCAGTGTAATTTGTGTATGCCACCACACAATCAGTCATCACTCTCCTACACCCTAACAAGTACACTCACAGACTCATACCTCTGTATGTTCCCCTTGCCTTACATTAGGGGACTATACATTCATTTTGCATTTCACCTTGGGCCATATAAACATAAAACAGCTCACTAATTAATCAATGACAGTGTCACCCCCTTTTGATGAGAAATTCAACTGCAATCCCATTCAATTCTACCAGTTTGCCAAACTAACAGTGTCACCCCCTTTCTTAAGATATTCAAATGCTCCCATCCAATTCTACCAGTTTGCAAAATTTCATCACTGACAAAGCTTTCATGACCTCCTCTCTTTATGCCGTGGTATTTGCCAAGACTCTCACTCAGTATTCCACTTCGTCCTACACTCTCTGGTCCTTCTCTATCAGCACTTTGTGGTGACCAGACTTGTGGGGAATAATCAAGTTTTGGTCTAACATATGTTGTGAATAGTTTACCAAAAATGTCCTTATCCACAAATGGTTCAAAACAAAGACCTGGTTCACACATCATTTACCACTCCTGAGGCCTCATTTCTCCTCCCTAATCAAAGTATATAAATATAGCTCTAAAATGACAACATACCCCAGCCTGAAAGTCAGTGAAGGGCATATATGGCCCAGTACAGAGAAATGGAAGGTAGAGACAGTATCCAAGTAGCATTGTCAGCAATGGTGCAGGTTGCAGCTGACCATCAGGATCTGTGTCGCAGATTTCAAGGCTGAAGCTCAGACTTCGCAAGATGATCCAAGCTACCATTACTGACACTTTATATTCACCTTCATGAATCTCTTCCAGCCAGGATTCCTGCATGGACACCAAAGAGAAATAAATCCTTCATTAAAATTCAAACACTAACACTCACTGTCAGCACAGGAGATGGCACGTATCATGTCTATACACTAAAGGATTAAATTAAAGATAACATATTTAGACTATTTTCAGCTACTCTGAATAGCATCCTCCTTAAAAAACTTACTTAATATCATAACTACAAAGTATCCAAAGATACACATGCCATGGCCAACTCTGCCTTCACCTGGCATCAACCTAAGACTTCTTGAATGTGAATGTAAAGCTTTACCCTGTACTATGGAGACCCTTTTGTAAATATATCTGTTGGTATAAAAAAATCAGACTGTTATCTACAACCATCTAATGATATGACTCACATAATTTTTCATAAGTAGGTAAACAGGGAAGATTCAAATGACTACTCCAATGTAACTGTCAGTGATGCACATCCCCTACATACAAGCATGTGCTGAAAAATTTCCAACAACAATATATATATATATATATATATATATATATATATATATATATATA
>JAUUDZ010182870.1:2319-18139 GCA_032361705.1 Panulirus versicolor | reverse complement strand
GACAGATTCCAGTTCCAGGGGTCGAATCTAACCCGAGTTCTTTGTCTTTCTGAAGATACATGAACACATATACAAACGTACACACACACACACACACACACACACACACACACACACACACACACACACAATCATGAACATAATATTAACATAAATATACACACAAACGCCCACACACAACGACTAGCACATGAGGTAAGAGGCCGAGATTCACGGAGGTCAGAGACAACAACTCCACCTGCCATGAAAGATATGACATGAGGAAACGCGACGAGAACTTTCAACTTTCTGAAGGAAACTTACAGCGACGAGAGCGAACAGTCTTTCAAACCAGCAAAGCCAGACCAACGACAGATTATAGCAAAACTGTGAGTAGGAAACACGTTTGAACGATGTGAAAAAGTACTTCTGTAGCGACAGACCTGGGGATGCATGGGGCATGCTGAGTGAAGAGTGATAACTGACAAAGATATTTTAGAAGTTATGTGACAGGAAAGAAGACTAAATGACAGAACCTCATGGGTGTAGAGCTCTCTCTCTCTCTCCCGTAGTGCAGAAAGGGATAACGAAGAAAGACAAATATGTGATCAACAAACACACTTCCTGAGGAAAGTTGTAGCGACATTTCCCAAAGTTATGCCACAAACCTTTGCCTCTTGAACAGCGACCTGACTTTGTTCTGAAATCAGTCTCACAACCAACGTCAGGCAGCTGCTCCAGTGCCATCACTGCATCAAACAACCTGACGTTAACCTCATGAGAAAATATGTGACCTTTCAAATCAAAGGTCAGGCACCCGAGCACGTCGTACGAGGACCGTGAATTTCATACCGGGAGCTCCATTCGGAATCAAACATAATAACTTGGCGGCCATGCTCACACCATTAATACTACCGGCGTGGCCGACCCGACTGCCTCACAAATACCGTGCATCAAACAATCAGGTAAACACTCCACTGGCTCTCGGACACCAAGGCACACCGTGAGCATGGGAATGTCCACCCATCAATTGCCGGCAGTGGTTCTGTTGTACCTCATCTCCCTCCGCCTCCTTCGGCAGCAGCCCTTGAGTTACTCTGGCTTATGCTCCTCTAGCAGGACTCGTGTGTGACATCGCCAACGCCGAGTCTCCCGCATTAATCTCGACTTCAGGACCTTCTTCACCACTAGTCGACCTCCCGCAACACAAAACAAAACAATTTGGCAATCTTTCACTAGCTCATGACCACGGCGACACTCCCTCCCTTCTGCAGAAGCTCCACGATAACCAGCAACCACGCAAGTCTCCCGAGGAACGCATGCCTCAACACACGTCACACCGGAACGACTCAGCACAACTCTCCGGCGTCAGCAGCTATGGACACCTGCGTCAGCACCACGGGAACCCTGCCTACGTCATCTCACCTCGCCTCGCCTTCCTGCCTAATCCTGCACTACTTGTAGCAACTCGCCCTGAGGTACACCATCTCTACACTTACCACCTGGAAAAAGCTTACCATTTTGCTACCCGAGTATCTGTAACTTTCTCGTACCCACAACCATTACAAAAGGTTAAATAATTTATTGAAACCCGCTGATAAATAAATCAAAAAATGCTGTTACATGAAGTGCTTTCACGCGAACTTCCTTCAACGTACAGAGGACCGGCAGAAGTGTCACCAGCCTGGTAGTGACAACAGAAGGGTAAGTACAGTGGTAACACTGTCACTAGCAGTGACACCCTCGTCATACACAGGGTTGCCACTGTGGCAACATTGTCACCAACAGTGCCATCCTTGTCATACGTAAGGGTAAATGCCGTGGCATCACTGTCACCAACTAGGGTGGCCCCCTCCCAGCAGGGGACTGTGGGTCAGGCCCCCCTTCCCCTGGCCTGTGGACCAAGCAGGGTCACCAGATATGCCAATACATGTCCACGTAACACATGCACCCAAGCTCCTTGATGCTGTCTCTCCCACCGCCCCGCCACCACCAAACACCACGAGGCCGTAAAGCGTTCACTAATGGACGTACACAAACCACCACAGCCACATACTCTGTATCCATGCAATCCTCAGAGCCAGCCCTTCTACCCTCGTCGCCGTTAGTCAACTAGTGGTACCATGTAGACCAGAATAGTCTGGTCAACAAACACTACGGCGCCGCAAACCTCAGGACCAGACCTCCTCCACACACACACACACGACTATTCCTGATCCTTCATCCCCTAAGGTCTGTTCCAACACCTGCTTCTCTGTGACAACACTAATAATGATGAGTATCCCAGACCAAACCTTGTTATGCTTAGGTGACACCCACTTGGCTATTACCTTATGTAATCATGATGTGAGCGAGTGTTCTGGATGCTGTTATTGTCGAGTATTGCCACAGCCCTTAAGTCCATCGCAAACCTCTCTCTCTCTCTCTCTCTCTCTCTCTCTATATATATATATATATATATATATATATATATATACATTCCCTGGGGATAGGGGAGAAAGAAAACTGCCAAATTCTCCCTAATTCTCCATAATCCTTGCCTTGACCTTATCGAGACCAAACCACACTCGCTACCGTCATCTCCTGTCCCCAGAAATCCTTCGTCAGTAAGTTACAGTTCGGTGTTTCGCCCGCATCGACCTCATACGAGCTGTTGCAGATGGTTACAAGATTTGCCTCTTTCTAATTACATTGAAAACAATAATTGGCAGATGCCGCCTTCATCTCCACATTTACATTTGTGCATAAACTTTTGAAGACCAAATGGTCTTCTTTCTTAAACAACAACCCCATCTTACACGTATTTTCTCTGCTTATTAATTACTTTTGTGAATGAAATTCAAAAATCATCCATCAATATTATTGTAATAATAATAATAACAATAATAATAATAATAATAATAATAATAATATAAAATAATAATAAAAATAATAATTTATTGATATTATTATCATTATTATTATCATTATTATTATTATAATTATTATACTAAAGAACGCACACAAGGCAACATATTATCAAGAGATTTCCAGTTTCATCACCTATCCGTACTATCAGTAATAACACTACGAAACACCGATGAAAAACTTCAGTGTTGTCTGATGACCAGACGTGGCTATACGGCGTTGGTAACGCTGCTGATGACGACACAGTTTACTCCTGACACTGTAAATGGGCCGAGGGGCATTCAGATTGCCTGCCTTACGGGATCCGATCACTACGTTTGTGTGAAAGTCTCGTTTCATTCACTATCACTTCACTAATAGTATTTTGGACGTCCATAAATATCCTGGGCACATTATCTGCTCACATATTTTCCCCCACTTCTGTACAAACTTCATACATGTCATTCTTGAGTAAGGTCTTTTTTTTATCTTTACTTTTTCTTATCAGACAATTCCACTGACCAATTAGTGTCATTCATAACTTTCAGTATTCATTCTCATTACGATCCTTACATGGCTGCAACCATAACAGAACAAAAGACTGGATTTCAAAAGTCAACTGGCTGCAGCCATATCAAAACAACAGACGAGCTTCAACAATCGACAGCTGACTTGTAACAGCCATAACAGAAGAACAGACAATAGCCATTACCTAGGAGCAGCAGACTACACCCACAGCAGAAGAACAGTACTGGCCTTAGAACGGTTGAGACAACTTACAAAACATACCAGAGCGGCAGACTTCAGCTCAAACAGCGGAACACCTTGATTGCAGCTCACTTGACAATGAATACACACACTTCCTTTCCATCAGAAATAATAAAAAAAAAAACACTACCGTATAATGCAACAAGAAATATGCAGATGAGTAGACTCAATAATGTGGTTTATTATGATTAATTCAAAAATAGATCACGTTTTGCCGTACTTGGAAAAGAATGTAAACATCCATATTTTCATCTGGTTTTCTTGAAGATTAAGAACTAATGTTAAAAATAGACGGTACGAGGCAGGGCAAGGCATAAATCTTCAGAAAGTTCAGTTGCCTTGTCTGTTTACAAAAAAAAGACTTTAGACCGTATATGGACATGAGGGTTAGCACTATCATAAACCAAAGGGCAATGCTTGGGTGTGGTAATACTGTGAGAGTCTCTGCGCCCGGACTGGGTCGGGGAAGGGGGGTAGCGGAGGGTAGGGGATGGGGGGATGGGTTGTTGTTGCTTACCAAGGATGACTGACGAAAACATGGTAGTGGGCAGGGGGTGGGGTGGTCATGCTGGTGGCGGGAGGCAAGAGGAATGATGGTGGTGGAGATGGTGGTGATGACAGAAATGTTGTTGGTGGGACGGCAATGATGCTGGTCTCTGACTAAAACCAACAAGAACAAATAAATAAATATATAATGATAATAATAATAATAATAATAATATGAATAATATGAATAATGTAACATCTTTTAATTAGCGCACTCGCATCTCTACTGTGATGTGGTTATTATTATCTACGCCAATAGGTTGTGAGTGCCTGTATAACTTAAAATCATGTTGAGTCTTGGTAAAATATTTAAACCAAACGTAACCAATGATTAATAATAATAATAATAATAATAATAATGATAATAATAATAATAATAATAATAATAATGATAACAATAATAATAATAATAAAGATAATAATTCAATGGAATATGTTAAATCCTGCCAGAGCAATTTAAACGATTTGATTCTAATTACCTTAAGAAAAAGGTTATGAAGTATTCTAATGCAAGTATTCAGATGATCAACGGCTCTGATAATCTTGATCTATCAAGTTGCGCAAGAATTGATTCGTCTGATTTCACTCTTGGTAACGGATACAAACTCGCGGGTAAACACTACATTGAACGAGTCTTAGTATTATGAATAAGTTTAAGAACTGACTCGATAAAAATTTCAAGTCCACGATCTACGTTTTATGTGCTTCCTTAGACACACTGACAGTTTACAAGTCAATGAATTATCTGTATACCCTCTAGCTTTCACCATACTAATCTGTGAAATTGTTATCTTTCATTATCACAAACAGCCTTGAAAGGACCTATTGGCCTGTTGCCGTTTGAATTCCTTTGTGTTCATCTGTAACATCAGGGGAACTATGATACAAACGTAAACACGAGCAATACTAGATAGATCGATAAAAAGTTTCTGTAAAATACGTACATGATACAGTAGACGCACATCTTATCCTAATATCGTAGTTGTAGAAAACCACGTCGCTTGATCTTTTCATAACAACTTTATCAATGCCTTAATCAACATTAACTTTCTTTTCACGATTGTTTTTTGTTTTACCACAAAAAATGTCTAACCTCATATTACTGTTACATCCATATTCCAAGTATGATGTAAAATAGATCATTTCCACTCTACAAATCTCTTATTTAAAAAGTGGAATGTAATAGAAAATCCACGGCTCTAACGGTGGGATCATTGTCCATAACAACAACGTGCACGTCGGCCGTAACTCTGCCACGTTCTGTTATCCCGCGGAGAATTACGGCACTTTGCTTGCTCAACAGCTGCAACTTCCTTCTGGGTGCAATATAAACCCAACCCCAACTAGCCCATACGGTCGACCACCTGCATCGTCTCAGTTCAACTATTGACCATAGCTGACTCTACTTCTTGGAATCATGACTTCTCAAATAACAGATTTGTTTTTTTGTAAGTTCACTCAGGAAGCTGAGAGCCCATTGTGTAAGCAATGTTGAAACTCTGATCCTCTCTGGTTCCTGCTCTCGTATCTTTTTTTTCTTTTTTTTTTTTGCCTCGTAAGAATGGTATATAGGCAAGAGGCGCTTCCAGGATCGCAAAGTCCAACACCAGAAGCAGGCAGGCTCGCAGGGCTGCCTGGCGCTCCCGCCCGAGGCCGAGGTTAGAAGCATACGAGATGATTTTTTCGCATACCTTTGCGTAGAATCACCTAAGCTCTTATCCCGTGGCGACTCCATGATCAATACTCGATACCGGTGGATAAGTGGTATATAGATACAAAACTGCTAGGTATATACGACAGGTATATCATATGTATACGAGTGTCAAGTATATACGAGCGGCATATACAAACAACAGTGCCAGGTACAGTCAACAGTGGCACACACTAGGAAAGTATCAACCAAGAATCCCAGGTCTTCACCAGGATAATCACCAGACAGCTGCTGCAGCTCGAGCCTCCCCGTGTTGGAGCCAGGATCCGTGCGTGTCTCTGGGCTGACTCACTGCTAGTTTGGGCCCCCCAACCCCTCCTTCCTCCCCCATTTCCCCTCCCACTACCCTCTCGTGGTTCGCAATTGTCCTCCTCCTTCCTTCAGCACTGATCTACGCAGTATCTTCATCATTTGATTATAATTCTGTTCTTGTATGTATAATGGCATAATCTGCGTGGTGAAATAACATGTAACTATTAGTATTAAGGGTAGAAATATAATCCTTCCACCAACTGCAATTAACTCAATATCTGAAGAGCTTTAATACTTGGGAAAAAAATCACTGCAAATTGTGGATAACTTCGAGAACTTACATAATAATACAGAGGAATTCAATCAGGAGGAGACCATTTGATCTAAACAAAGCCGTAAAAAAGTTTCAAGTTTCACCCAAGCTCCGGCCCAGTAAAATCGACATAAAGTGCAAAGAAACAGGACATATATCGACCTTTTGAAGTTCTGGTCTTCGCTTTAGAGTACTCCCGAGGAAGACCTAAGCACAGAAGTGACCCTCACACAGCAAACTCTTGCATCAGCAACACTTATAAAAGTTGTTATATCTCAAGGTAGTTAGCTTATGTCTATTGTATTGTCCGTTGCGGCACAATCTATGTTTTACAGTCTAGATTCACATACAAGTATATCACACATCTATCAACTAAATATTGTCAGGAAAGCGAAACGGGAAGCAGCATACAGTTACTTCCAGAAAACTCTTCGTAAGGCGCACATCGATTTCGGCGCCTAGTCCAACGGTCACGAGATGAAGTGAATGAAATTCCCAGCACGCCGGTCGTGACGTCACACCCACTCTCCACGATCATTGGTCGAGGGAAGGGTTGGTCTTCTCCCGCGTCACGCCCCCACTATTTAAATCGCGGGCGCATGTGCGTGAGACATACACACTCACCGGTCCTCTTCCTCCACACTAGGCAAGGTTCCTGAGTGTGGTCGTCTCACGTCCTGTATCTACACAACTCTGCCAATGGCTCTCATAACGTCTTACCGGTTTCCCACGGGACAGAACAGTAATTGGACATAGCAATACGCCCCCGTGGGAATCTGAAACTCCAATCAACAAATTAGTCATCAACAACCCGGTTTACACATTTCTTGTGTACTGATGCTAGTCATCTACGTCGCCTACAGAACGCCGGAATACAGTTAATCAAACGTCACCTCACGTTATCAAGCAGGTTGTCAACTATACTCCATATCAACCCCCATCACGTAGCAGTAGCTAGACAAGTTTAACCTCATCATCAAGAAGTTAAGCAAGAAAAGGACCAGCATCATTTGGTCAGCAACCATGGATGACCAGAAGTTTTTGGTTTTGGCAAAGGACCGGCAGTTCCTGCCCTTCTTTCTCGAACATGAGAAGGAGTGGGCTGAGCCATTCTTCTTCATCCAGGCAGCAGACACGCAGTTCGGGATGCAAGAGAAGTACATGGAGAAGAGGGACCCTTATGGCTGGGAGCAGGAGATCGCCTGGTCGCGACAGTTGGTACAAGACGTCAACGCTATGTTCCCTCGACCCAAGTTCCTGGTAGTATGCGGCGATCTTTTGGACGCTTGGCCCGAAACAGAAGCGGACATACGTCGTCGTCAGGAGGTGGACTTTAAAAAGGTGTTCGCGGAGCTAGAAATCCCACTGGTGTGTGTGTGTGGCAACCATGACGTGGGCAACATCCCCACACCGGCCACTGTCGCCAGCTACAGGTCCTCCTTCGGCGACGACTTCTTCAGTTTCTGGTGCGGCGGCGTCTTTTTCATCGTCCTTAACACCCAGTACTACGAGGACGCCTCCAAATGCGCGGAATTGGCCGCGCAGCAGGAGGCGTGGCTAGAGGAGCAGCTGGATGTGGTGAAGCGGGAGAAGCCCCAACACACCGTCGTCTTCCAGCACATCCCGTACTTCATCAACCACTCGGAGGAGGAGAAGCAATATTTCAACATGGAGATCGACTTTCGACGCGCCATGCTGAACAAGCTGTACGACGCTGGCGTCCGCTACATCTTCTGTGGCCACTACCACCGTAACGCCGGCGGCTTATTCAAGGACATGGAAGAGGTGGTAACATCTGCTGTGGGTGCCCAGTTAGGAGACTTCCAGCACGGGTACCGTCTCGTACGAGTCCTGGAAGACCGTCTCGTCCATCAGTACTATGGCCTGGGCACCGCGCCCACTTTCGTGTATCTCCCAGGCAACAAGCCCACGCCCGCCGCCTTGCCCACCCCGTCCATGCCCACCTGGTCTGTCACCGCCGTTGCCTCTGCTTCCCCAGCCACCACCAGGAAGTCATCCCTCGTCCTATAAACCACCAAGACAACTCCTGTACTCGGCAAGCCAGCACACCGGCCTGTCATACCTACTACATTATCTACACAACCACACCTGTTCTGCATTACGTACAAGTGCCATTATCATACCACAATGTACCTTAATGTTCCGGTGTGACGTACCTACAGCCCCGTTCTTCACCAACCGTATCATTCCACCGTCATCATAACTTCTACCATATTCCCACAATCATCATGCCTTCTGCCATATTCCCACATTCATCATACCTTCTACCATATTCCCACAATCATCATACCTTCTGCCTTAACATGTGGAAATTATCATGCACTACATTGTTTGTTATTATTGATGCACCAAATTCATGTCCATATCCATCATCAAGCCAAGTATTGCCTTTATATATATTAATGTGATTATATCCTGCAATATTTTTGTTGATATTTTAGTGATATACATTTGTTATACGATTTATTTTTTACGAATGTTTAATAAACATTTTTAACTTTTTCAGTGAATACCTATCCTTTCGGATAATATAGTCTGCGGGATTAATTTTTTTTCATAGTTTAACCTAAATCTCTTTCAGTGATTATCACCGCAAACAAATTATCCTTGAAACAGACAAACTAAGTAAGCAGACACGTTACTTCAGACTTTGATTATGCTTAATCAACATATGAGTATTCTTTTTTGTAGAAATAATGTAGCATGATTTAATTATGAGGTTACTGCATCAACACTACTTGGCAACATTTGGAGTAATCTTATACTCATGCAGTACGATGCTTTGTCTCGAGTAGGCTGCCGCCAAAATCTTGCTCGGAAGAGCTTCGTACGCCTGGCAGAAGCATGCTTTCTGCCTACCACCAAAAGTGGCTCTTTAACATTTTTGTGTTTACTGGCTCAAACGTAACACGTAAAGCTATTTTTAAGAATATTACAACAGCTTTTCCATCAAGTGATATGCTCCTCTCGTAACATCACGAACCTAATATTCCTTACCGGTTCGACAACTGCTCCCCAACATACACTCTATTCCTCAGGCATGATATTCCTACGCACACAGACAATTAACCCTTTCCTGACCTAAAATCTATTACTCCCAGTCCCAAATACCTTTATCCCACATCAAAAATAGCCAGAACCCGACCCACAAGCACTACAACACTCCAGGATTCACAATCTTTACTCACACCAACTCTCACAGATATACAATCCACCAATCAATTCCCATCGACCTTCGACCTGTATGCTTCTACAGACCCACGATACTCACCTCCACCTGACAATATCTTCTAATGAACATCTGTACTCACTTTCCAACCTACAAATATTTACTCCAACAGTCGAACAAATATTCACTTCCGAAATATTTCGGATGACAAAATATTCACGCCTCAAACCCACAATATCTTCCCCCACCTTCACAATACTGGGATTTTGCAGCCCAAGTATGTCAACAAACAATATTACTCCCTCCATCTTTCTCTATAAAACCTCCCCTTCCAGGCACCACAAACTATTTTTCTCCTCAAAGTATCTTCTCTCCCCACATTGTCAGAGGATTCCATACAGTATGTAACCCTGGGGAGTAACTACGGTATACGAACCAGAGACCTCAGAGTAACTACTGCAAGATTAAATAACAAGAGAGCCAGTGGTGAGAACATGGAGTAGCCTAAAGTTCACATGATGTTAAGACAGCGAGGAAAAAACATACATCAGTTATCGAGGAAACATAGACGAAATGTGTAACGAAATAATTAAAACCACAGGTACAAGCGGGGTACATGTTACTCACGAGGCGGGAAACTGTGTTAAGGTCAGTTGGAAAATATTTGTACACAGTACCTGATAGCCAGAACCCCGATAAATCGAATGTACCACGACCAGCTAAGAGCTCGAGAAGGTTCAACTGTGGTACTGAGAAGTAACACTTAGTGGCCAAGTTGGACGACATAGTCGAGTTCATCTTCCACCGTAACTGCTGGTTCTATAACCATGCCATCCTTCATTATAACTGCTGGGGTTAAACTTTCATTATAGATGAGGCTACATCACGCTTCGTTATATGTGATGAGGTTAGAATGCCTAATCATACGTGGGGTTATACTATATATCATGGGGTTAACTGTTTCATTGCAGCTGGGGTTATACCCCACAATATATATCATGGGGTTCAACTGCCATGAAAAGTGCAGTTTTTAATATAGTATGTTATACCACACTTCGTAATGGCTTAAAGTGTTTTATCATCAGCGGCTACAGCATCTTGGATTATACGAAGCCCAATGACGCTATTTCACTACAGCCGGACTAATTCCAGCTTTCACTATAGCCATATTCCCCATCAAAGCTCATGGCGTTACACCATTACATAATATCTGAGGTTACATAAGTATTCATTATAGCTGGTGCAATCATACCACTATATCTGAGGGTTAGTATACAAGCCTTTCATTATACATGTTGGGGATTCAAATTTTCATTTAGTATCACCATATTTCATTTCAGCTGGGAGGGAGTTATTACCATTTCGTTATCATTGAAACATTACCATCTTTTCTCCTAGATGGTGCAATTTTACCACCTTCATGTTGCTCGTATCTCATAATAACTAACTGAAATATACCATCCTCCCTTACAGATAAAAAATTTACATGATCTCATAGACTTTGTAACACTTCTCTGTAATTAGTGAATATATCGTATAACCAGTCAAGGAACAAGTTAAGGAGAAATTCAACTGTACCACTAGGCTGTATTTCATGCCATCTGAGAGTTACGCTACCTTACCCTGCAGCTGGTGTGTGTATTTATACCACCTTTTCCTATACGCGATGAAGATACAGACTAAACGCTACAGTTTTGTAACTAAATATGAAGTAGTATACATCTTTCGCGGTAGACCACAGAAAGATTTAAAAAAAAAAAAATATCTTAAAAGAACCACTTGGAGTGGAGGCCCTACGTAAACTGAGAGTAATCCCTTTGTAAACTATAAGTATAATCTCTGTCAAAACTCCTCAGGGGTGGAAGCCTTGTGTAAACTAAGTGAAAGCCATGTATAAATAAACTAACCGGGAGTGGAAGCTCGTAAACTATAGAGCAAAGAGTGAGATGGCACCAGATTAAGACACAATGAGCATGTACCTACTGAAGGAGTTTAGACTCCATCTGCTCTTTATACTTGACAGAAAAATTATTCCCACGCACGTGAAATCTTGCCGTACTCGTTTGAGTACAACGGTACGACACTTGAACATGACGATACATCTGCTCATGAGCATTATAGTACATCCCATGGGTGTGATGGCCTTGCTCCTGGCCTAACACGAAGGCTGGGTCAAAGGTCACTACCATCACACCTGCGGGTCGTGTCAATATACTCAGGAGATTCGGACATAACTCCAAAGAAACTGAGTGGAAGGGATGACTGTGATAGACATTAGATGTGAGGGTGACTGAAACTTACTTTTATTGGGCATATTTCGCACTGCTGTTCATCTTTCTTGGATAACTATTAATTGCCTTTCTGGATACCTCATGAGACTACGCTTGATATATCTCGATATTCATCTTAACAGACTGCAATGCTGGTCATCCTGCATAATTAATATGAATGGTCGCCTTAAATAATATTTGACGAAAAAAATTCAAAGTACCAAAATTGCGATTTCACTCATTAGTTCGACATGAACATGAGCAACGGATGAAATAGGGGACATTCGCTGAGGAAATCAATCGTCCGGAGAGAGCGAACACAGGTTGTGGTCAGCGACCAACGCACTGGGGTGCCGGGTACAGCGGAATCTGAAGCACAGAACATCACGGGAAACAGAAGATGCCGTTGTAGTTTTTTCCAGAAGCTGGGTAACCCTAGTCTCAGCTCAAGTGCTAGCTAGTTTCCCTGCGCCGTAAGGCAAAGACATGAGGAAGTCTACGGGGATCTGCTGCGAAGAGTCGTGGATTCTGTGACCTTGAGAGGGCCAACATCTGTGGTTGACGTCTCCGCCGACGGTTCTCTGATAGGCTGCTAAACAGCGAAGCATCTTAAGAAAAGCTCTCTGATTGGCTGTGAACCGGCGTGACGTCACAAATGACGTCAAAGGCGACAGCTTTCGTACAGAAACTTCTGGCGGCCAATATTACGATCGACACGACAAAAGCTTATGTTTTATGAATTATTCCTTTATCATTATCAGTCATTATATATGAACCAGCTTCATTATTACCAGTTCTCTCGAAGTATTATCATGGACTGGTGGGGTCATTCACTCCAATAAGAATAAGAAATTCCATTCATTTTTCTTTGATGAAGGCGCCAGTCAAGGACAAAAGTCCACATCAAGGCCGGACCTTATCTGAAACATAGAGAATTGTGAAACGTTAAAAGAAAAGTCAACGGAAAGTATTTACCAATTTTTGAGAAAGTGAAAAAAAACCTGTCTTGAAATGTGCCAGGTCATATTTATTGGGAAAGACATGAAAAGGGAGAAAGTTCCAAAGGTTCGACGTGTTGCGAAAGAGACACAGGTATCAAAACGGCCCACCCTTGAGTTGCTTATGGCCACACAATGATCATGAGACGTATAGCCAATTAATTTTTCGAATAAACGGCCATGTCTACATAGGTCTGTCTGCAATGCTTGGGGGGATTGCTATATCCTCTGCTGCTGCGTGTCTCGCAATTCAAAAATGTTACCAATTTACATAAACTTATACATCACTCGAAGATATAATCGAGTCTCTTCTAATCTCACAAACATGTTCTGTTATCCATGACACGGATCTGATCACCTCTGCTTCAACACTATTCTTCCACCTGCGCAAACCGAGGGTTCGAACGCTAGTCTTCGTGACTGGTAACACTTGTCGCTGCCTTTATATCTCTGGCGTCGTCTGCGCTTCTTACCGTGTTCCATCGCGAGCTAAACATACGCAATGTATAAAGATCTTCACGTTCGCATGATTGAGAGCAATAACGACATTGACCAGAGCGTAGTCTGCCTTCCTCGTGTTCCCCCTGTTACACCAACCTGTGTTGTTTGATGTTTATGTTGTTATAGGTGTATGGTGGCGAGTGTGGTGGCCGAGAGTCAGCGAGGTCGCGGCGAAGCGAGCATTCCTCCTCGCGATCGTGGATGATGTGGACTCTCCCCCTCGACAAATCTTCGTCCTCGAGAGGTCACTTGTCCTGTGCCTGGTCGGCCTTCCCAACTGGAGCCTCCTTCTTCCCAAATGGTCCCCTCGTTTCAGTACAGCTGCGGCTGGTGGCTGGGCCTCTTTTCTTTATCTCGGCTTGGAATTCATCCCCCCCCCCCCCTCGCCGTGTCGTCACTCCGTTATGCCCGGCGACTCAGGCTTGTCATTTTCTCCTCGCCAGCGGCCCAGGGGGTCAGCCAGAGGGTCATGCCCGGGGGAAAAAAAATCCCCTCCTGACGACCAAATCATTTCACCAGCGAGATGGGGGCCGTACTCTAAGCGACTCCAGCCAATTAAGACTGGCACTGTATAACCCCACTCCCCTCCCATCACAGTCGAGATGGGGGTAGGGCAGGGCGGAACCACCCCCCCCCCCCATTTTGATAAACACCCCAGACGACCACTTGACCTGGATTCCTCCAGCAATCAGGTGCCCACCAGGTAGAGTGACTTCCTTTGCCTCAACCCCGTAGCCACTACGATGCGACGCTACACTACACTCGACGGTGTTGTACTGTGTCGTTCGGGTTCGGTTGTAACATTGTATTGTAACTTGCCTTTTAGAATGACCCACCAGTAAACTGTATTTGTCTCATGTTTTATGGCTGTGTTGTTGTACAGGAAAAGATCTCTTGGTCTGGACACTTGTCTGCACCTTCAAGCGGTAACGTAAATATTCGTGCTCGGGGTCATGTGTTCCTTTTGTCTTCTATTCGTTCTTTCTTGTAGTTTTGATCCCGGTGTTTAATTTCATCCCTTAGCTTTAAAGTAGCATTATCCTGTGTGGCGTAAGACTCCGAACATCCAGTGGTAAATGGGATGTTCTCTTCAACTGTCGTCTCTTTTATAGCACGGAGCTTGAAGTTCCGTAAATATGATACCAAATTGTGGCAATAGTCTCACTATCTCTCTGGATCAGTTAAGCTCTGCTAAGCTGGATGATACCACACTGGGGTCTGCTCGGGTCTTGCTCTGACCGGGTCATGACAACACTCAAGTGACAGTGGCATGACGGGTCACGACCGCAACCACGGCCAAGCTTCACGAGTCTGCAACAGTCTTGTGGCCAAAGTCTACACGGGAATCAAACCTCCTGAAGTCTGTCCTTCTTCAACGAAGACCCTTCTGCTGTTACCAGATCTTCTGCTGCTACATCTGCTACTAGTGTTACGGCTGCGGCTATTACTGTTACTGCTGCTGCTGCTACTACTACTACTAATACTAGTACTTACTACTACTATTACTATTATTATCATTATACTGGTCAAAAAAATTGAAGTTTTTTCTCATCATTGATGCAGTGTAACATTCCTAGACGTATTTCCGATGCAGATTACGAATTTTTTTTTTAACTCCGTTTCAGTAGAACGCGTCTCGTTTTCTTTTTACGGATACATACTTTTTCAGTTCAGTTGCGGCTACATGATGCATGGGAGGAGGTAAAATGATAAGATTTGTACTAGTTTAAACTTTTTATTGCAGAAATTCAGCATTCCTAGTAGAAAGTATACAAAGAAGATGCTCTCCAGAAGGGCAAGCTAAAGACTCTGAGCTTTTAACCTTCTATGGCGATCTTCACAGCTAAAAACGCTGAGCTTTGACCCTCCTGTGGTGCTCTGACTCAGGCTCTTCTCTGTATAACATCCAGCAGTAATCTGCAAGCATTCCTTCATTCCAGAAACCCTGGTATTGATGCTCCATCGCGCTGATGTCCTGATGGAAGCGCCCTCCTTGTTCCACGGTTCTTCGCAATAACGTCCAGATGTGAATAGAGGAAATGCACCTTGAGCGACCTCCTACATCCCATAGCAGCATAGGATCTCAGAAGGCTTTTCACTCCGCCTTCAAAATACGATCATATGTTTCCTAAGAAACGTTCACATAGCCAACTGAAAGGATTCCAGGCCTCCAGCTCCAAGTCATGAAGGTGTGTGCTGAAATTATAGTCTTTCAGGAGTTCCTTTACCTGCGGACCGACGAAGATACCTTCTTTCAACTTGGCCTCAGTGATCTTCGGAAATATTTCCACCACATATTCGAATCCTTCCGAGATCCTCCTCTTGACTAGGGTTATCACAAATTGCTTCACGAGACCAAGCTTTACGTGGGGGGGGGGGGGGGGGACATTTTGTGGATCCACCAGA
>JAUUDZ010182759.1:0-18141 GCA_032361705.1 Panulirus versicolor | reverse complement strand
GTTAACATTACTACTCACTATTGAAAGATTTTTTCAAGAACATTTTTTTTTTGGCGAAAATTTTGACTAATGTAATGTGTAAATTTGACAAACATTTTGTTCCACACAGCACTGATAATTAGCGTCCAATAGATTACCTTTTCCAAATTCTTTCTGGAAATCAGAATTTTAGAAACTATAAAATAACTAAATAAAAAAATCAGAATTCTAGATCGAAATGCACCCATAATTTATATTTACTGCTTATATCATTGAATTTAGTTTACATATATTGAAAATACTATATAATATAATTAATTCGAAAATAAATAAAAACTTATAATTAAAGGTTTTTTTATGCTTAAAAGATAATTTATTTTGATAATCACATATAATTGGGATATAAAGTCTCGCTTGTACAATATGGAAGTAAGGCTTCTCGGGTGTAAATAAAGGGAGTTGGAGAGGTAAACTTTCCTCTCCTGACGAGGTATTAATATGGCTGGAAGTGTTCTCCATACCTTGATTGAAGTGTCTGAACTGTTTCAGGAGTTATTGAGGCTGGTAAATAAGAGCTATAAAATTTTTACCATTTCATTCAATTCTTTACAACTGTAGTACTTAGTATCAAATGTAAGATTTCTCGCAGCGATTATTTTGCCGACTACTTAGCATCATTAGGTTAGGCATTATGGGGCTAACTAGTTCACTTTGGGTATTTTTTTTCCTTGCACCATTTCTTGAGTACATTGAGGTAAGCTGGAGGACGGTGATTTTGGGATGGGTTTGGGGACGGAGCCCCTCGCGTTTTATTCCAACAGGTTGCATAGACATTAAGATGGTACTGGGTAAGCATTCTTCCTTAATTCAAGTGCATCTTATCACTCACCATAGCCTAGAGAGCGAGCACGACAAAAAAGAAAGAATAAAGCATTCAAACAGGTGAAAAAGAATCCCTAGGTATATTGGAGTTATGCTGAGGCAAATTCCAAGACTAGTCGATCAAGTTACCATTTTGTTAGATTTATCATATTCCTCTTTAGAATTTGTAGGTGCATCATAATCTTTCTATCTAGAAGCTTCGTCACTACCACCCACATTGTAAAAATCTGGTCTTCAGAACCTGTTCCTTTCCAAAAGCCACCTGTTTCTCACATATCATCAAAGGGTTTTACCATTTTTGTAACCAAACTTAACTTCACTCAACAACCAGTTGATGTTCCAACTTATACCTTGTTAACTTATTCACAGTTATTTTTATTGTTATAGTAAATGCCTTTGTTCATTCAAAAGGAACTTGTTATTAATTGTTTTACGATTGATTCTCATTCTGAAATAATTTTTTTTTGACATACGAGAGAAAGGTTTAGAGTATGTGGGAATGAGTAATGTTTAGCTCTAAGATTTAGATTTTGCGCAGAGGTTAAAAACATCTACTTTCTTTTGTTATTGAAGAAAAACATTTTGTAAAGTTGCACATGAAATGCTGACTGTAAATGTGTGCAAACTAAACTTTTGTTTGTTTGCTTCTGATGAAATTTGGTAGAGAATATGTTGTTATTAATATTATTGCTGTTATTATTATTATTATTATTATATTATTATTGTTTGCTTGATTAATATTACTTTGTTTATAATATAAAAAATCCAACTTCCAGGCTTCTTTAATCTTCATAGATATTGAAAATATTTGTAGCTTAGAATTTTTTATATTGTGAATTATTCTCATTATTCATCTTCAGTTCGCAGGTAGAGTATTGTGTGAAATATTATGCATATACATAGTTTAAGAAGGATAGTTAGAGAACTGCTTTAGGTAGACCACATATGATTGATGTGATATGGAAGTAGATTTTTAAATGTGTTTTTAAATGCACTGAGAAATTCAGAAGAATATGGAAATCTGGCGGGCAGTGTCAAGGTCTGAAGCACTCAAGATTTTTTATTCTATATGATACTTATGTTATACTTACGTTTTTGGTGTAACAAATATAGCTGTAGTTTATTGATGGCATGCTATTAGAAATTAGTGAAGAAAACATTGACCATTTAGATGAAGCAAGTAACAAATATACAGAAATATGAATACTTGGATCTTGATTCAGGCTGCAGCAGATGGTGTGGTTGACTCCTGGGGCTTAGAGATGATACTCCAGAATGTGAGCTTGTCTCTTCATGATGATGACAACTTCCATGGACATCTTCTTTTTGGCCTTCACTCTCTCCTTCTCCTTTTGGCCAGGGTAAGTTGCCATGTATCAATGACTCCTTTGAGTTAAATGTTTCCAGTGCATATTTTTGTACTTATGAAGGGAAGGTAACTCACAGTAATTGGTATCATAATCTTCCAACCATATCTAACATTATCTGATACAGAAGTTGTTAAATTATGGTTGTTTACAATTAAAGTAGCTGACCTTTTAATGATAAGCTGTAAACAGAGTAAAGATTTTTTTAAAGATCTCCAAAAAGTTTTTTCACATAAGTCCTCTTGCCAACTCCAGTCTACTCAAACATTTTTACATATTATCATGACAGAGTCTGACAAATGTATGGCCCCTAGTCCCTGGCATAATGGGGTGCTAAGAATCTCCAGGTTTCTGGCTGACTCTACCGCCAATGAGAGGGAGGGCTTTTGCAGTAGTAGTACTGGCCCCTCCCATGAACTTTCCCTCTCTGTTAGACCTTCCTCTATTTCTGTTAACTATACCAATATTCATGGTCTCCTAGTAACCTCTCTTCTGTTGAACACCATCTGTCTAGTACCTCTCCTCATATCTTACTTCTCTGAGACAGTTGTCTAATGATGTTCTCACTAGCCCCTCTTTCATTTCCAACTATAATATCCACCCATGATTCCAGTTCAAAGGTGGTGTTTGTGCTCTTCCACCATCAACACACCCGTTGCATGCCTCAAGGACCTTGAGTTTCCAAACTTTCATGTTATGTGGATCAAAGTCTCTCCCAACTACCACACTTTTCCTCTGTTTTGCCTATAGGTCTCCTAATTTTACAAATTTCATATCTTTCTTTGACTATATGAACTCCTGCCATGAGACTGTGACATCCCGCAAGCCTAGAACTTCTACCTTGGGGATTTCTCTCTCAAGTTAAGGGTAATTTTTTTATGTCTTCTACTTCATTCAAGGACCAATAAGGTACTTGTGTTGCCCCGTTATCAGAGACTGTGTTGAGTAAGGGTACTTAAGGATTGTTTGTCAGAATTTTGTATGTAGAGCTGTGTGGCCCAAAATAAACTTTGATATCAAAAATGTTTTATCAGAATTTTGTTTAAAGGTCACTTTATTTTGTGATCATGTTTCCATATGATGAGAAACTTTGCTGTCAGAGGCCAGTTTGGTGAGGCACAGGAGTAACACCATCTGTGAGGAAGAATGTAAAGTCAGGACTGTTAGGGGTAATTTGTCAAATTTAACATTTTAGACTTTTGGAAGCATCTGAGTATATCGTACTATTGTCCAGCGTGATCTACAAATGTTGCTTTCTGGATTTCTGTGAAGTCAAATTGATCATAGGAATGAAGTTATTGACACCAAAGCAAGGTAATGTGTAAATCAAAATTTGACCCAATGACTGCTGATGTGCCACATTGGGCATGGGATGCCTCTAGCAATTGACTGCAAGTCTGCTGTATATTGTCTGAGGATTTAAAATCTCAGGCATGATAATCATAAGAGTATTGGGACAGGAGCAACTACTGGCAACTCAGACAATATTTCCACATTTGTTTGGTCATTAATTAATGAATGCCAAAGGGGAAAATACAGTACATTGTTTTTTTGCTGCTTAGAGTGCAAAGAAAGTCAATTAGATAATGTATATGAATTTATATGAATAATGTATGTAGGTAATAGCCAAGTGATGAAAATGAGAATGCAGACTGTATTCAGAAGCTTAGAATGTTTTATTATAAAAAAGAAAGTTTAAATGTTGGGAGCCCTTTACAGGTGTAAAACTCCCTCCCTGTACTGTAAAAATAGGTTTATTACCTTTCTAATTTTTTTTATTTTTTCTTTTCTTCCTGTTACTTTTGCTCTCTGTTTCATCTGCTTTCCCCCACATGTATTCTTGCATAGAAAACCCTGAGTCCTGAAGGTTATACCCCAATTTCGTACCCTGCAAACTCTGGAAGCTTGATTCTTTTATATGACAGGCAAACAAATCATTCAAGATTCTTTTGCAAATGGGTTAATTAGTAAGGGTTTGACTTATGGTATGGAAATAATTTTGACCAAAATGTGTAGGCAGGCATATGCATTACCCACCCAACTTTGAAGGCATGGAGTAACACATGTTGTAGATTTAGTTTATAAGAATGGTGAAGAATAGTGCAGTGTATAATGCTTTATTGTTAGTGTGGTAAAGGACAAGTGCATTGCAGACGATCTTTGGAAAGTAATGAGGCAAAAAATATGAGTCATCAGTTGTTGTCAAGTTTGTTGAAAGGAGTTTTGCTCTTTGTATAGTACTCACATATTAGAAGACCTTGTATAAATTGGTAAAGTGGTTGGCAGAATGAAGGCTTTTGAGAAGGATTTTGATGTGGCATAGTGGATAATTAGTTAAACAAGAAAGTCTCCAGTACTGTAAAGAGGATGCCTAAAAAAGTAAAAGATGGAGTTGTGAGAAATTGTTTATGGTGAAGGAATGGGTGCAGTGCAGACTTTGAAAAAAGTAGGAAAGTTTAAGTGAGCAAATTTATGTTAGAGAGGTTTTGGTATGAAGGAATATGTATGGGTATGCAAGATTGTGCTGCTAGGAAGAAATTATGCTATAGTCATCCTTCTGTACAGTGGGACAAGATATGTCGGATTGGATTGGATTTATCCATCTTCACTAAAACATGTTTGTAATGAATATGGTGATACAAGTTTTTGTCTGTATACTGCTGTTTTGTAATGAATGTGGTGATAGAAGTTTTTGTCAGTATACTGTGATGATCTCCCAAATGTTCAGTTGATCGATAGTTACCCAAAACTTAGCTTTTATGGACTATTTTCTGCTCTTTTTCAGAAACTAGAAGACTTAGGTCATGAGATCTACACAGATGTGTGTAGATGTGGTTGGGATACCTCTCAGCTGCCGGAATCTCAGCACACTGACATCAACAGGTACACATCTGGTACTGTTGTGCGATGGGTGCAGGGGGAATGTTATGTGCTTCTTGCGTCCACTGAGGCAGAGGCACAGATATACCATGATGGAGAACAGGAAGATCAAACTGAAGACGGTGAAAAGGGGAAGCTTGGGAGAAGTGCAGAGGAACAGCATAAAGAAAGCTTTCTGGAAGAACTTATCAGTGAGGAACCTTATGCAAAGGACAGTTACCATCAAGGACAAGAAGAATGTGAAGGTAGCCATATGAGAGACAGTGGGGAGGAGCTAGACCCATTACAAGCAATCCCATCAAATTATGAGGCCTCAAGTGATGATTTAGAGCACAGAGATGATGCCCAGTGTTGCCAGGAAAATGATGAAACTGATTGTTGCCAAAGCTCTGGATCAGCTACACATAAGACAGCAGATCTTGTGCAAGTAGGTGATAATGATTGTAATACATCCCATGCAAGGCTTCAGTGTGACTCAAAGAAGTTACCAAGTGTCTGGTCTGGTTGCCAGATTCATTCATGTTCAACTGAAGGTGGAAAGTACGAACATAAGTGGAAAAAATCACAGAGAAGATTCTCAAAGTCTCTAGATACAGTGACAACAAAAGATAGTCATACAAAAAAGTTTAATGAAAGTTTCTTGTGTAATCATAATTATAGCCAAGAATGTGTGGATGGTGATTGTGAGCCAGAGGATCAAGTTGAATCTTGTGCTGTTAAACAAGAAGAGGAAAATAGTGAAAGCGTTGGGGAAGGTGTTTGTAATGGCTTTAAGAAGTATTTAGTAAAGAGAGAAGTAGATCTGGATGAAAACTGTGAAAACAGGAAGAGTGCTCGATTATCCAGTGAGACAGATTTGTTTACTCTTAGGAACCAGAACAACCAAATAGATTTAGGTATTACTTGTGACAGTGAGGAAAGTGACTCAGAGGACAATGGGGACCAAGATAATAATGAAATCACAAATGAATATCAGAGTAGTGAGGAGGAGGCAGTTAGTGAAAATGAAAAAAGTGATGGGGAGGAAAGAAGTGAAATTGGGAGTGGTGGGGATGCAATGAGTGAAAGTGGAGGAAATGATAAAGTTATGAGTGAAAATGATGAGGAAGAAGGGAAAAACAGGTTAAGGATGCAAGTAGTGAGTCCCATGAAACCACCAAACCCTGATAGTCTGTGTGCAGATGGCAGTGCATCAGCTGGAGGATCTATTATGAGTGAAGATAGCATTGATGGAGACAACAGCTGCACTCTTATCATTCATGAGGAGGATACCAGGGAGGGTGAGATCTCCAGAGAAAAGATGAGTGATGGAATATCCAGCCCTCATATGATGGAAGATGTAGAGCCTTGTAAGCAGGATACGGATAAGGAGGAAAGGATGACTCAGGAAAAAAGTTGTACCGACAAAGTTAACAGAACCTTGAAGGAAGAAGAACATAGAAATATAGAGACACTGGATCTTCCTTATAATTATTGTTCATTACTGAAAGATAAGATCTGTAATCCCGAGCCATTTGGGTTTCAGGATCAAAGCAATTTATCGAGTAATACTGTTGGTATGGAGAAGATTTCTGGTGAACAAAGTTTTGATGATGAACAACATAATGACTATGATGACGATGATGATGATGATGACGACGATGAGAGTGACGATGATGACTCTAGTTCTGTCACCACAAGCAGTTCTTCATCTTCTTCCTCCTCTTCTAGCAGTGATGATGATGACAGAATAAGTTTTAAACAGAGAGGTGAGATAAGACTGTGTCATCTTGTAGTAGGAAATGATTATTGTACTGTGTACAGTCTGAAGTCACTTGTAATTACATATTAAATGAACACATGTAGATACTTGCCTAGATAGCTCACGTGAACCAGTTATTGACAGTTTTATTGTAACATTCCTGAGCTGTTATTAATCCATCACTGCTTGTTTAGTGCAGTTTCAGTTTTTGCATCTCAAGGCCATATCAATGTAGTATTCAAATATTTTAACTTGAAAACTTAGCTTAATAGCTTATTAAATGAGCTTGTAAATATATAAATTTTTTGTAAGTTGGTGTCACTTGTTCATTTACAACTTTTATTTGTTAATTTGGATTCAGCATGTACTCTCATTTGCATTCTCTTCAGATCATGCTGGATCACAGTCTGCAGGATTGTTTTTTTACTAGTTGATTGTGTTCCTAATATGCAGAAGACCCTTGAATTAATTTAGTTTGGCATCAGTACTGTTGATTAATGCCAGTAACCTTTGTTCTAGAAGGCTCCAGAGCTTGGATTTTTGTAATCCATTTTTTTTAAAGTAGGAGGCTCCAGTCACAGACAAAAGTCCATATCAAGGCCAGGCCTTACTTGAAATGTAAGTGGTTAATGAAAAGGAAAAAGAAGAGACAAGGTAAAGTATTTACAAATGCTTGAGGAAGTGAAAAACTTTTGCTTTAAAAAGTGCCAGATCATAGTTATTGGGGATGACATGAGAGGGTAGAGAGTTCCAAGGTGGTCATAGTTATTAGGAAAGACATGAGAGGGTAGAGAGTTCCAAGGCTTCAAGATGTAGGGAAAGAAAGTTATCAAAACTTGAGGTGTCAACAGTCATACAGTAATCATGTGATGCAGCAGCTTGCTGAGTATTGTATGGTCCAGCTAGTGATTGGGGGCACTCAGGCAGCCAGCTTTTAGAAGCAAAAGCCAAACTGATATCATAGAAGAGGGATAGTGAACCAACATTGTGTCATAGAGCAGTTGGGTCAAGTTTTGAAGTTAGCCTGGGAAAGTTGAAAAGATGGACCACTTTTGATGCAGTTCTGTCAAAGAGGATGAAAGCTAAAACCACCCAGGATCAGTCCTTTGTATAAACTGAGCAACTATTCAGAAGAAAAGAAATCTTGACATCTGAATAGGAAATAGGACTCCCAGTTTCTTAGAGACACACTTAGCTGTTTCCACAAAGTAGGGTTTCCAAGAAAGAGTGAATGTTACAGGAATACCAAGTATATTCATGGACTCAAGAGACAGAAGTATGGAACCATTAAAGGAGAGTGGAAAGTTTTGAGGAATTTTTGATAGAGAGAAAGGTAGAAACTAGGTTTAGGAGGCATTAAACTTAACCAGATTTCGTCTACCCACTGAGATATTCTGTCGAAGTCTGAGTTCATTGAGGAAGCTTTGTTGAGATTAGATGCAGATTGGGTGAGAGAAGTAGAACTGAAGGATTTGAAGGAATGCAATGCATTGTTGAGTCATCAGTTTATGAATGCATTCGGTTTCAATGATAGAATGAAGAAAAAGTGTGGGAAAGAAGACAGAACCTTAAGGTACACTGCTGTCAGTGGAGAAATGGGGAGAGGCTGAACCATCCACAACCATGGAGACGGATCACCCAGAGAGGAAGCGAGGTATGAGGGAGCAAAGTGAGGGAGGGAAACCAAAGGGGAGGAGCTTAGTGATTAGACCCTGATGCCACACCCTGTCAAAAGCTTTAGATATATCAAGGGCAACCACAGAGGATTCCTCGAAATCTTTTAGGGATGATGACTAGACATTAGTAAGATATTAAAGATAGGTAGTAATAGATTAGTGAGATAGGAAAGAATATCACCAGTGGATCTTGCATTATGAAAGGCATGCTGGTGCTCAGAGAGGAGACTATGAGATTCAAGATGTCTGAGGATATGGATGTTGAGGAGGGATTCAAAGACTTTGGAAATGGTAGATGTTAAAGCAAGTGTATGATAGTTAAAGGGGTTAGGATGGTCACCTTACTTAGGGATGGGATGTACCAATGCATACTTCCAAGAAAATGGAAAAGTTATGGTTTTTATAAACAGATACAGAATAGATGAGCAAGAATATGTGCAAGTTTGGAGGTATGTGGGGATGTATGCCATTAGGACCACAAGCCTTCCATGTGTCCACGCGAAGAAGTGCTCTTTGGACAGTGTAAAAAGAAATTACAGGGAGAGGCATAGGATTAGTAAGAGGAGCAGCATGGGGTGAAGAAACATTAGAGCCATCCAAGTTTTTTTTTAATGTTGAAGGCACCACTCATGGACAAAAGTCCACATCAAGGCTGGGCCTTAATTGAAATAAAGAGAGAATTATGAAGCAGAAAAAGAAAAGACAAGGGAAAGTATTTACGAATTTTTGAGGACATGAAAGACCTGTCTTTTGATGTGTGCCAGGTCATAGGTATTGGGAAAGACATGAGAAGGTAGAGAGTTCCAAAGCTTTGGCATGTAGGTAAAGAAGTAGGTATCGAACGGCCCACCTTTGAGTTGCAAAGGCACACAGTAATCATGTGATGCAGTAGCTTGCTAAGTATTGCATGGTCTAGCTAGTGGTGGGGGCACACAAGCAGCCAAGTCTTGGAAATGATAACCACAGTATTACCTATAGAAAAGGGAAAGTGAACCAACATTGTGGCATAGGGCAAGGGGGTCATGTTTGGAAGTTAGCCTGGGACAGTTCATAAGTCATACTGGTTTCGACTTGACTCTGAAATGCGAAAGCAGTACTCCATACAAGGAAGAACCAATCCCTTGCGTAAACAGAGCAACTGTTCAGAAGAGAAGTTTTGACATCTAAACAGGGCACTTACTTTCTTAGTGGCAGACTTAGTTATTCTTGTAGAGTTGGAGGAGAAATTAGACCCAAATAGAGTTACTGTGCCTATGGGAGAGACTGCTATAGTATTGTCAGAACAGAAGAGTGAAGGAAAGGTAGAGCAACAAAAGTTATTTGCGATACCCTTAGCTAAAGACCAGAAAGACCTATTATTGGATGAAGGGGAGAGGGTATCGCACTTCCCATGAATAAAGGAATGCTATACCTCATGGATAACATATTTGTAATGATTACAGGCATTGATAAATGGTAAATGGTAGTCAGAGGAAATGGTTTGGAAGAAGAGATTGACTTGGAGGAAGAGGAGATAAGTGCTTCCAATCCCACAGCAGTAATCTCTGCTATGCATTTGGCAGAGACAGAAGCATCACCACATAAGAAACAGTAGTTTACCCAAGGAAAGTCAGAAAAGACTTTTTATCCAGTCTGCTTTGTTGAGATGCCAGTATTTATGTTTAGAAGGGGTTGCTGAAGGGAGAGTTGCCATTAAAATAGATACATTTATGAAAGTGTAATTAAATGAACCAAGTGGGGGAGAGATTTTGTAGCTATAGCTTAAAGAATTAGAGGGGCAAAACAGATCCAGAACATTAGGAGAGTGGTTACAGCAGTCAGGAATATGTGTGGGATGAGCTAGAACCACCCCAAATGTAAGAGCAGTACTCAATACAAAGATGAATCAATCCTTCGTATAAACGGAGCAACTGTTCAGAAGAGAAGAAGGTTCGACATCTAAATAGGACACCCAGTTTCTTAGAGGCAGACTTAGCTATTTCTGTAATGTGGGGTTTCATAGAAAGAGTGGATGTTACAGTAATACCAGATATGTCCATTGAGCCAAGAGGTGGAATTACAGAACCGTCAAAGGAAAGATGAGAGTTGTACGGAGTTTTCGAGAGAGATGGGTAGAAACTAGGTCTTGGAGGCATTAAACTACAAGATTTTTGTACCCCACTGAGATATCCTGTCCAAGTCTGAGTTTATTGAGGAAGCTGTGTCAAGACAAGATGCAGATTGAGTGAGAGAAGAGGGAGCAGAATTGAAGGATGCGAATGAATGCAGTGTTGAGTCATCAGCATATGAGTGCATTGGATTATTTGTGGAGGGAAGGAAGTCATTAAAAAAAAGATAAAGAGTGTAGGGGAGAGGACAGTTCCCTGAGGAACACCGCTGTCGATGTAGTAAAGGGGGAAGACTGATCCGTCAAGATAGATCGGCTGGAGAGGAAGCTAGATATGAAGGAGCAGTGATGGAGAGAAGCCTAAAGAGGGGAGCTTAGAGATGAGACCCCAATGTCACACCCTGTCAGAAGCCTTAGATATGTCAAGGGCAGCTAGACATGACTCTACAAAATCTTTCAGGGATATCTGTCCTTTAATCTCACTGGTAAGCATCAGCGTAAATACAGTTTCACTGCATCTTTGACACCACAGGGCTTTGACCTCATCTTACAGGATCAGGTCAAATGCATCTGCACTACATCCTTGACACCATTTCCCTTTGACTTAGCCTTTATGGATCAAGTTTGAAGCATCCTTACTAAACCAGGTTTAAGGTGCTAATTGTTGGAAAGGAAATACAAGAAAAGAAGTAACTGAGCAAAGCATATTTTTCACTAACAAAGATTGAAATAGATTTTTTTCATACATTTGTCATTTCTTGCATGAGTAGGTAGCATGATGAACGGATGACTGAGCCTGAGAGGAAAATATCCTTGCTCGGCTTCTTGCACTGTTCCTTCTTTTGGAAAGTGTATTAATATAGGAAGGGAGGATTTCCAGCCTAATGCTCCCTCCCCTTTTAGTTTTGTTGCCTTCTGTGACACACTGGGAATGCGTGAACAGTATTCTTTCTCCCCTATCCCTAGTGATAATGAGAAATAGATATGGAGGCTAAAAGTCTGTTTACCCAGTGACATACTTTGAAAAGTTCATGACAGTGAAAAACAGATCATTTGAGAAGTATTATCTTTTTGTAGCAAGACTTCCATTAGGAAGTTGTCAGGAACCTTTAGTCATGAATTAAAAAGAAGCTTCAAAGAGCAAGTTTGACTCAATTTATTGCAGAATATATCCATAACTTTTGAATGAAATGTCTTTGAACATTCATGTTTTTTATTTTTGTTTTGCTCTTTATTTGTAGAACTGACTCCCATGAGTAAGTTACAACCAGAAGCAGTACTCATTTATTATGATATGTTGATAGACCACAAGTCATTTTGGTATGAAATTGGTCATGAAATGTAAATTTCAGTTTGTCATAAAGGACTGCAGTACCATGCCTACATTTCTTTAAGATTCAGTGTGTACATTGATATTTTATACTGATGTTCACTACATAGGCATAGTTTTGTACCACTGATATCAGTTAAGTGGCTGCATCAGGAAAAAAAGATCATAATTGTAAGAAATTAGATGTTTCATTGCAAAGTGTTGTTTGAGAGACTTTTCTTCTGGGTTTTTATTATTTGATATACAGATATCTCTGGATGATATGAGCATCTGATCCAGTACTAAAAGACTTTCAAAGCAACACACTTTTCATGTTCTAAAAGACTTTCAAAGCAACATGTTTTTTTCCATTCTAAAAGACTTTCAAAGTAACATATTGTTTTCACCTTCTGAAAGACTTTTAAAGGAATATATTGATTTCATGTTCTAAGAGACTTCAAAGTAACATATTGTTTTCACTTCTTGCCACTTCTGGTATTTGAGAAACTGATTTTATGGTTAAGGAAAACTCCTGATACTTATACATTATTTTTCTGCATGGACCTTTCAGTCTTTTCATTTTCTCTTGTATGATTCCATGGATTTTGGCAAGTAATACAGTTCTGCTTAGTTGTATTGATTTGCCTCTTATGGCTGTTATGTATGGAGGACGGTGGTGATGGTTCATCTTCTGGTCATGCAGTGTGTGCATACAGGAAAATTTGTTAAGTGTACGTATTATACAGTCTGGCCACTCCCAAGGAGCCTTACTCCAGCCCCATCGACTATTGAGTCGTCCTTCACAAGGTGAGGCATTTTCATAATTTGTCCATCAAGATATGATTTTGACATGGCAGGCAAGCAGGAATAAGGTTTGAATGTTACTCATGCATATGCACTCTAGAGGCTTTGAACATAATGATTTCTTTTATGGTACACTTTGGACATTTCTTGGTGTGACCACCCTGTTAACTAAATATAGACTTTTATTACATCATAACTATTTTTTCATCTCTATTCCCCCTTGGAACTGAGAAATCTTCCCTTCCAACCTCTGTTTCTTTCAGGTGACTGTCATGTAGATTCCACATGAGTAAGCACTAAGAGCCCTGTGGAATACCAGTTGACTATGACAAATGCAATATGCCTGTGCCATTCTGAGTTGATTCCAACCCTTTCATTTGGTTCCCTTGCTTGTTAAGGAGCATAGCTTCCCAGCTTGGTTTGAATGGAGCTACAGTGGAGTGCATGTTTAAAAAGTGTGTATAGTGGGGCAAAAAACAGCTTCCTGTGTCAAAGTAGACTTTTCCTTGATGTTAAGAAGGGAAAATTATCAGTCCTTTTGGAGGTTTAAGTAATATCATCAAAAAATGATTCTGAGCTATTTCAGATTGCTTTACCAGTGATGCATAATGTCATGCTTTTTTGATGATTTAAAAGAGTATTAATTAGTGAAAAGGATATAGATATCGTTGCTGGTTTTCATTGTTTGGTATGACGTGCTGATTATTTTTTTCACAGTGGAGAGGGCAGCTCAGGCTGCTCGAGAAGCTGAAGCATCAGCTGCAGCTCTGCTGTCTGCCTCAGCAATCAACCAGGAGACATCAAGAGGTAGTGATGGTCACAACACACAACTGCCAAACCACGTTATGCTTCACCAAAAACTAGGTCACTGTCAGCTAGATTCCCATACAGATGATCAAATAGGATCAAATTCTTTAATGTCATCCTCTGAAGAGATTGCACCACATGAGGATGAAAATGCTTCTGCAGTATCAAGAGCCACTGCCCCTGTTTATGTTGATCCTCCATCTGGTTCTCTCAGTCAAACTCCACACCTAGAATGTCCAGAGCCTATTGAAGTTGCACATAGTGGCCGTGACCCAGCAGATCTACAGGCAGCCCAAGGATTGGCTGACTTACAGAGGGGCCAGAGTCTGAGCCTTAGCAGTAACCCAGCAGTTTCCACACCCAACCCTATGACCTTCATGGTGAATGAACTTCAGGAGGTAAATTATTTAAAAAGTATAAAGTTTAGAAAAGTAAGAAACAACACCACTGATTGATAAGGATTAGAAATTTTAGTAATGGTTTGCAGAAGTGAGATAGCAAGGCTTACTTAGGGAATTATACCCTTTGCCACCCTTTGGCTATGAATATGGTATTCTTAGTTCTGCATAATTAAGTTTAATATCATATTCTTGGTTGCATGCACTTGGGGTACTGTATGTGAATGGGAATGTAGTTGATGGAATAGGATGAGTTTACAATTGCTCAGCATTATGAAAAAAGTTTTGAATTGTCCATCTTTTTGTCTGCACCATGTTTTAGGTGTAAAGTGCAGTAGGCCTTGCAGACTCTCCAAACATTATTAATTGTATGCATCTTCAGTAAGATATCAGTTTATCTTTGCTATTCTGTTTATGGAACTAGACAAAACTGAGATCATTACATTCCTTACATTTTGTAGAGGTGATTTAGACAGTACTCCATGATTTAGAGTAATTCTTTTGTACAATAATACATGAATGACAGTAGGAAGGAATGGGAAGAGTGTTAATTTAACATAAAAGTGAAATACCTGTAGAAATCAACAAAACCTGTAAAAACCATGCCCAGCTTCCCCCCTAGCAACTGAGATTTGTAATGTTTGTATATCAACGTTAATGTGACCTTCAACTGGGGATTGTGAGGAGGTATTGCTCATAATAAGGGTGAAAAGGAATAATATTATTTGCCTGGTGTGTCATCTGTTTGTGTAAATTTTTTGCATGTTAGTGTGATGCTCAGTTGTGTATTTATTTGGTATTTTTCAACTATGTCTGAAATTTAAGATAGATCTTGGCAGAAAGGGAAAGTTATAGATTTCCATAAGTTCTGTTGAGTTCTGACTAGATTTTTACTTATTTTTAGGCTTTCTAACCTGCATTTTCCCAGGTCTTACATTATTCAATATCTTAGGATAATAGAAAATGCTCCATATAAGCACCAGTTTTAATCAATTTTGCTAAGTGTAAGGAATGTAAGGATACCACTTGTCTAGTTCCATAAACAAACAGAAAGGCATGGCTAAGCTGATACTGCACCATATCTTTGTGTTTATCTGCATTTGTGCATCTGTTGATCACATACAACCTCTTGCACCATATCTTTGTGTTTATCTGCATTTGTGCATCTGTTGATCACCTACAACCTCTTGCTCTATTTTCACTGTACATTTGGGCTTCCTTTGTTCCTATACTTGTTCAGCTCTTCTTTTATATTGAATATGTTTTCATAATTCTTTCCATATTCATTCTTTCAAAATAAGTACTGAGCACATGAACTGTCATGAAATATCAAATATGTATAAATATTTGAGTAGCAGAGATGATCAACGGGCATTATTAGATTACATATTAATTGATAGGTGTGTAAAAGAGAGACTTTTGGTTGTAAATGTGCTGAGAGGAGAAGGTGGGCTGTCTGATCACTGTCTTGTGAAGGCAAGGGTGAAGATTAGTAGGGGTTTTTGAAAAAGAGGAAACAGTGTTGGGGAGAAGAGAGTGGTGAGAGTAAGTGAGCTTGGAAAGGAGACCTGTGTGAAGAAATACTAGAAGAGATGGAGTTTAGAATGGCAAAAGGTGAGAGTAAATGAAAAGGGGAGTGGGTAAGGAATAGGAGGAATTTCGGAAAGCAGTGTTGGTATGTGCAAGGGATGCTTGTGGCACATGAAAGATGAGAGGTGGGCAGATTAGAAAGGGTGGTGAATGGTGGGATGAAGAAGTAAAGTTTCTAGTGGGCGGTACTTACAAGGAAGGAGAGCAAATTATCAGGGAATGTATAAGAAGAAGCAACAGGAGGGCAAGAGGAAGGTGCAGGAGTTGAAAAAGAGGGCAAATTAGAGTTGGTAAACTTTGGGAAGAATAAGAATATGCTTTGGAAGGAGATAAATAATGTGTGAAAGATAAGAACAAATGGAAACATCAGTGAAGGGGGCAAAAAGGAAAGAAATAACAGGTAATAATAAAGTGAGCATTTTGAAGGACTCCTAAATGTTTTTGATGACAGGGCAGCAGAAGGAAGTTTTATTCAGGGTGGTACGTGAAGTGAGAGAGTAATGGAGAGTGGTTTGGTGAAAAGAGAAGAGGTGGTGAAAGCTTTGTGTAAGATGAAATGTGGTAAGGCAGCTGGAGTGGATGGTATTGCAGGTGAATGTATTAAGAAAGGGGGTGACTGTGTTGTTGATTGGTTGATAAAGATTTTCATTGTACGTATGGATCGTGGTGAGATGCCTGAGGGTTGGCAGAATGCATATGTAATGCCATTGTTTAAAGGCAAAGAGGATAAAGGTGAGTGTTCAAACCACAAAAGTATAAGTTTGTTGAGTATGCCTGGTAAGTTGTATGGGAGGGTATAGATTGAAAGGGTGAAGGCATGTAGACAGCATCAGATTGGGGAGAAGTAGTGTGGTTTCAGAAGTGGTAGAGGAAGTGTAGATAATTTGTTTACTTTGAAGAATGTGTGTGTGTGTAATGCAAAGAAACACAGATGGATTTGTATGTGGCATTTATGGGTCTGGAGAGGGCTTATGATAGGGTTGATAGATGTGCTTTGTGGAAGATCTTAAGAATCTATGGCGTGGCAGGAAAGTTGTCAGAAGCATGAGTTTTTTTTTTATCAAAGGTAAAGCTTGTATACGAGTAGGAAGAGAGGAGACTGAATGATTCTAAGTGAAGGTTAGTCTGTGTTAGGGGTGTATGATATCTCCATGGTTGTTCATTTTGTTAATGGATGGAGTGGTGAGGGAGGTAAATGCAAAGGTCTTGGAGAGAGGGGTGAGTATGCAGTGTGTGGGGGATGAAAGGGCCTGGGAAGTGAGTCAGTTGTTTTTTGCTAATGATACAGCAATGGTGGCAGATTCAAGTAAGGAACTGCAGAAGTTGGTGACTGAATTCGGAGTGTGTGAAAGGAGAAAGCTGACAGTGAATGTAAATAAAGCAAGGTCATTAGGTTCAGTAGGGTTGAGGGACAAGTTAATTGAGATGTAAAATAGAATGGAGGAAGTGAAGTGTTTTAGATATATGGGAGTGGACATGGCTGCAAGTGGAACCATGGAAGTGGAAGTGAGTGGAGGAGGGGGTGAAGGTTCTGGGAGCATTGAAGAAAGTGAGGATATAAAGAACATTATCTGAGAGGGCAAAAATGGGTATGTTTGAAGGAATAGTACTCCCAATAACATTATATGGTCGCGAGGCATGGACTGTAGATAAGGCTGTGCAGAGAAGCTGGTAAGAATGGAAAAATTGAGGTGAATAAGATGATTGGGAGTTTTATGGGAATTCATGAAATATGTAATAAATGCAAGTGCATAGTTTTTGGGAGCAAGAGAAGTGTGTGATTTAGAGTACAGTTTTGGAAAACAAGAAATTGCAGTAGAAGGAAGATAAAAGAAAATTTAAGGAGAGGAAGAGAAGAGCTAGTAAACTAATTTTGTCTAAAACAAAAATTTAGGTGATTTAGTGTATTGCTGTTCAGTTTATGATTTGCAGCATAGTTTTTTCTGCAGTCATTAGCATCTCACAAATCTTTGATTTCTTTTATTTTACTGCTTACTAGTTATAGAATATCTTTCATTGTAGTGTGGTTTTGTTCATATCCTTTTACAGATACCCTCAAGAGGAAGGTGGGATTCACTTTTCAGATATCTCATATCAAAATCCACATTCTTGGTTGGACTATCCCCTGAAACTTCTGGTACATTGGTTGGATGTGTTATATTCATTTGCAAACAAGTTGAAGAAATTGAAGCATTGCAGACGTTTTGAACTGTTGAATTTGCTTCCTCTAGCACAGAATCAAGATTGCTGGAAGGTATTACCTGTGTTTGATGCCAGACTGATGAGGATCACTAGGTAGGAGGAATATTTTTTTTATTATTATTATACTTAGTCACTGTCTCCCGTGTCAGCGAGGTAGTGTAAGGAGACAGACAAAAGAATGGTCCATCCCACCCACATACACGTGTATATAAATAAACACACCCACACACAAATATACATACCTATACATTTCAATGTAAAAGGGGAAACAGAAGAAGGAGTCACGCAGGGAGTGCTCATCCTCCTCGAAGGTTCAGATTGTGGTGTCTAAATGTGTGTGGATGTAACCAAGATGAGAAAAAAGGAGAGATAGGTAGAATGTTTGAGGAAAGGAACCTG
>JAUUDZ010182649.1:6002-16228 GCA_032361705.1 Panulirus versicolor | reverse complement strand
AACGTCGACTTGTATGAGAGGGGTAAGCATTTGACACCGTACAACGCAGTAGGATGGTAAAGAAGCGGGATCTTCAGTAAGGAATTAGAGGGAGACTCCGATGGATGGAATATTGCCTTGATAGAAAGAACAAAGGACTCATGTAAGAGAATCCTCGAAATGGGTTGTGTTTGCCGAGTGGGGTGTCACCAAGGGCGTACCACAGTAGGCATTTCTAAGACTATCGCTCTTAGTTTGTGCAGATGGCTTGCCAAATGTACTGGACTCTACCCAGTCATGTTTGCTGATGATACCCAAGATCATGAGGGAAGTGAAGGGTGAGCAGGAGTGCATTATCATACCAGGGGACCTTGACAAAGTCCCAAGTTGATCTGGTATATGTTTGATGAAATGTGATCCGATTGGATACAAAGTAACGAGGATAGGAAGACGTGAAGGAAGGTCTCGATACGATTATCATCTGGTAAAAGAAAAAAAAAAAATTGCTGGAATCTGTATAAATGAGAGACCTGGGAGTTGACAATACTTATCCTGTTGCCAGAGACCCACTGCAGGAGGTGAAACTGTAAAAGAGGCCATGCTGTCTGCTGACGAATAAAGAATTGCATTTTAAGTACATAGAAAAGGAAACATCGAGCAAACTGTTCACAGCGTAATAAGATAATTATATTTCTCATATTTGGTCAAATAACATAGAGAAGCACGGAATTGATCGACAAAGTCCAAGGAAGGGCAACAAGAATGGAACCAGGCTTAAGAATAATACAGTGGGATGTTTAAAGAGTTCTTAAATGTGTTCATCATGGAAGAGAACAGAGTAAAGGTTGATATGACCACAACCTCTCAAGTTTCTGAACCAGTTTGATGATGTCATCAGTGTACAGCCAGATGCCATTACATGAAATTTAGCAAGCAACTCTGTAAAAAAGATATATGGAAGTACGGATAGTATCAGAGCAGTTAATGATTGGAGTAAATATAATAATGGGTGTAAATGCGAACAGCGTACAGAACTCATAAATGTAGTTCAAGATACGGGAATCTATAGAGAGTGCAGACTTTTATTTTTTTTATTTTCAATATTGGAAAAAATGTTGGTGGTATGTGATACACAGGACAAATCTGTGGAATATGGGTGATACGTAAGGGAATATTGGCTACCGTTGATTAGGTAATGGATTTTGTGTAATTTCACGAAGGGAGGAAGGTTCTCAACCAAGGGTCTTAAAAAAATGTCTGAGCCAAAAAAGTATAGCGGCAGCAGAAAAGCTCGTCTTAGCAAACTTGGAGAGTAAGTAAAAGTAGATTGTTATTGAGGCCACTTGTCGACACAAGCCACTGTCTTAAATGACAGCACACTGGAGGGTAAATTTGACCACGTGCATGTAGTTTGGTGCGGTTATGATTATTATATAACCCCAGGACCCCTGGTGCAGTTATTATTATATAACCCCAGAACCCCTAGTGTTGTTGTTATTATTATGATTATATTACCCCTTTTCTGGGACTCCTACAGTTTCAAGGTTGCTGTACAATCGTGAGTGGCAAGGGAATAATTGACGCTTTTGGAGTGGGAAATTTCAGGACAAGCTTGTACGTGTGTTGACCATTAAACAACTTCGCCAGATGTGACTTTCCACCCACGGCGTAACCCAGAGGGCGTAGCCCGGTAGCACCGTTTGAGGCAACGTATATTTCGCATGCAATGGATTTGAATTTTTGATTGATTCGATATGTTAATTAAAATCCTGAATTGACTCGAATGAAATAGTAGATTCAGCGGAATTTAGCCAATTTGGCCTAAGGCTTTTCTCTGTATAAGTGTATATTTGGCGCTTTCCATCTTGCGATGATTATATGGTTCCAAATGTGGAGATTCGGGAAGAACCCAAGAGAAAAGAGTTGTCACATCAACTTGATAATTATTTCTTGATTTTGTTATAGAATACGATCCATGAATCTACTTTTAGCTTTCACAGCTTAAATTTTCATATTTGTGATAAGAGTATGATCCATGAATCTGCTTTTAGCTTTCACAGCTTAAATTTTCATATTTGTGATAGAATATGATCCATGAATCTATTTATAGCTTTCACGGTTTAAACTTCCATAAGCATAGTATAATTTTGTGATAGAATATGACCCTTTAATCTACTTGTTGCTTTCACGGCTAAAAATCTTGATAAGCCAAGTGTGCCATTTTACATCCGTATGATGAGCTCAAATATTTATTTCTGAATTTATTTTGTTTACGGCTCCATCTTTTCAAAGAACTCGTTCTTTTTATTGGTGTTCGCTACATGAAAGACCTCACTGTTGGATTTTATTTCTATTTTTTTATGGCTAGAATGTCGTTGGGGAAGATCGAAAACATTGTACTCTCTGAACCAAAACATGCGTTGGAAACGTTACTAGACACTGCAATATTGACGCATTAACGCCATCTATCTAGAACGTGCGTAAAATTAGGACAGCGAAAGGGAGGACATGTCACAATTGTATATCCAAACCACCTCGGGAATCTCTCGGCATGTCCCCCTTATGTATTTACAAACATTTCTCAGGGTTAATGTCTGTATGCATGGGCAGTTGTAAATGCCAAATAGCATATGATTCATCAGTAGATTACTTTTATAGTTTAGATTTTGCTGTTGTAATTCTTGAGTGATACTTGGCCTACTTGCCCTTTTATTTTCTATCATATGTGTCCAAGGCCATTGCTAGGGCCTACTTTTGCCTTTTAATGCTTGTTATCTTTGGCCAAGTGTAATGTATATACTTTATTTATGATATAATACAACTTTATGATGATATACATTGATTACTCATATTTTTGTCAGTTATTAGTAGATATGAAATAAGTTTTCATTAATAAGTTAGAAATTGAGCATTGTTTTGGTATAGGGTTAAGATGAATAGTAAAATTGGCAGATTTTCATAAAGAACTGACGAAATAATGCACATGACAGACAAATTATCCAGAATAACATATTCCAGTGCTATTGTTGTACCACAGCCACCAATTGACCCAAATACAGGCCTTGTAGATGAACGTGACCCAGCCTAGAAAAACTAAACATCTTTGTCATGCATCTGCTGATTATACGCATGAAAGCAGACTATCATTAAGGACAGGTGTGTGTCCTTGGCCACACAAATGACGCATGAATGTGGTATGGTTAACACTGGCTGTATTTTGTGTTATCAGAGTCCATTGCGGTCACAGCTTATACCAACCTTTGGACACGAGCGCCATCGCTTTGGAGGGTTGTTAAGTCGCCAGTTAATGAAGTGTTTAAGATGGATTCTTGTCCCTTTTTGCAGTAAAATGAGAACGTTTGGTAAGGGGTTCTCTCTCTCTCTCTCTCTCTCTCTCTCTCTCTCTCTCTCTCTCTCTCTCTCTCTCTCTCTCTCTCTCTCTCTCTCTCAGTGAGGCATGTAGATATTGGAGAGCTGCCTAAGAAGGGAGAACAGCTGTGGGTGACTGATGGATGATAGCTAGTCCCCACGGAGACTGGATGTCTCTGCCCTTTTCCAGCCTGATGAGCTGGGAACCCCAGTTCTGCAAAATTAATTCTGACAAATGTTGCTTGCCTGTACGCACTTGATCTCTCCGTTTATGGATGGAGTTGATTTATGATAATTAGAATTTCACAGTCACCTGTAGTCACCATTGACAAGCTGCCAAAGTCGTGATGGTATAAATGGACACGAAATTTTTTGTCTTGTACGCCATCAGCCTCTGGTCTACATAGCCATGAGTACGAGCGCTCAGAGTCGCCCTCCCCCGTCTTGCACTCCTCCCACTTGTTGATCTACACATTCTTTGCACTCGGCTTGCGTGCACGGTTATCATGGCAACTGACTGTAGAGTGTCATTATTTGAGATCTAGGGAGATAGCCTCGTATTGTTGTCCCACAAGTGCTTAATGCTGGCTCGCCTCAAGTGGACATCTGGCATGTTGGCAATGCGTCATGCGGCTGGCACGCACGTGTGCAGCAAGGCTAGCAGGCAAGGTGTGTGTGTGTGTGTGTGTGTGTGTTTCTTCGTGCTCCACGTGTTAACCCTGGCAGGTGTGATCTTGCCATGAACACGTAGCAGCAGCATCTGTGTGAGAGGCATGCACTGTACGCAAACAGTAATGTGTAATGTAGTCATGCACGACGTAACATCCACGAGTAGCACACTGTAATCATGCATAGCATTCTAGACAGTTGTGTGGTAGTCATCCACATTGTACCATTCAACATCAGCAACATTATTGTATTCATGCATTCTCGCCTATATCAGGAGCACATGTGTTGTATTCACAACCCACCTTGTTGAATTCGTAGCACGAGTGTTGTAGCCAGTGTCTGCGCAGGCCAGCTCTCGGTAAATTGTTGCAGCCAAGCGCTACACACACACACACACACACCAGTAACGTGTGTTGTAGCAGCCAAGCGCTACACACACACACACTCCAGTAACGTGTGTTGTAGCAGCCAAGCGCTACACTCACACACACACACCAGTAACGTGTGTTGTAGCAGCCAAGCGTCACACAAACCCGACGACGTCATTAACGCGTTGTAGTCGAATACTAGACGCACCAACTACTAACGTGTTGCCAAGCACCAGACTGACAAGTCACCAGTAACACACGTGTTGTAACCAAGCGCTACGCAAACAGAAACATCAGATGTGTTTATGTCTGTCCATTACACTCCAGCGAAGAGCATTTTGCAATGATTGTTCTTGGCTGGAGTATAGTATGCTGGGGGTATGCTAGTAGGGAATTCTTCGCTTAATGCTGACTACCTCAGCCAAGTTGAACACCATTTACACCTTTTCCGTTCTTCAACCTCATCCTCATGTACACGAGGGCACGTCTCGAGTATGATAGCCTTGCGTTTCAGGTCGAAGGCCCGGCCATTATTACCAAGGGTCGTACTGTCGTGCCAAAGGGTCTTGCTGTTGTATTCCAAGGGTTTAATTAAAAGTCTGCCGTAACAGGTGTCAGTTTTTCTCTCCGAGCCTTCTTAATATCACTACTCTCACTGTAGTGGTGTAACGTTTAGCGTTCTTGACTGACGCATTTGCGAGCCGCCTATGGTCGAGCGCATTGGTTCGAATCCTGGTTGCTGCAGTTGGTCCACAATCAGCCCAGCTGTTCATCCACCCTTATTGGTTGGTCGTTAAAATGGGCACCTGGATCAGGCTAGGATATATATATATATATATATATATATATATATATATATATATATATCTCGTTGATGAGATGGCCTTGACTAGGGGCCTCAGTTGCCTGTGCTGTCTCAGCTATCGTAAAAAAGCATACATCATTTACGATTCCGTTGACTTAGTAATTAACTCATTAATGAGGATGTACTCGTCATCATCTGCTGTCTCATTAATTTGTAGATTAACAGTCACGAGTAAGTCTCGGTCTTCGTTCTACGTCAGACCACTTTCAGAACATGAGAGCAAATATCTTTTAAGTGAAACCGTTGCGTTCGTTTCTTGTAATTGTATCTAGTGTGGATATGGAGTAATTCGACCGTCAGACGCATCCCTCTGGATTTTTTAGGTTGATTTAGAAATTGTAACTAATCTTCAAGGTCTTCCTAACCGACAGAGCTCTGCTAAGCTCACGGTAAGCTCCGTACCGACTGAGCTCAGCCGTGAGCTCACGGCTGAGCTTCGTCCCATGTCGATATGGCCGAACCGGAACTCACCTTATAGACCTCATATTGTGGGTGTTTGAGTACTTCAGAATCTAGGCAAGATTTTAAGCTCCCCCGCACATTGGCCTTGAAGGCCGTTTTGAAAAGGCTACGAAAGGCAGTTCTTCAGAAGCCTCATATATTACCGGTAATTCACTGTATTCGTTTATAATTATACGACAGCATATAAAAAGTTGATAAGCGTATCATAACATCCATTTAATGTTCTTATAATGACTGTTTGTAACCTGGCTGCGTATCTTGGATATTGATGTTATTTTTTATCCTTTCTCTAACCTTACACATCCAGAACTGTCATGAATATCATCTTCCATCACTCAACTTGTGTCACGATATATGGTAGGGATTCCTTATTAAAGAAGTCAATAATGAAGTGGCAACAGCTTCTAGACGATAATTTATGATTTCTGATTCGCGGTGAAGAAATCAACTTACAGCTTATCGTACATCTTCGCTCAGATTTTTTGCTAAGCAATGGCCTTGATTTTTTGATGCGTCTAAACATATATAAGGATGATGACAAATTAAGGCATCGGCTTTGCATAGTGTTCACGCTATTCAAGCCAAGAATATGTATTAAGTTCATTTTTAATGATGTATAGTATGTGGGAGATTTATTTTTCATATAGTTTTTCGCTTGTCTTAGATATCTTTGTAACTATAGCCGCCAGAAATAACACTATGCAGAGAAACGTTTCATAGGTTTACCTGCATAATGAAAGTATAAGTGAAAAGTAGATCAAGGAATATTACTGAAACTTCGCAAGATTCCATGGAAAAGATTAGGGAGGCATTACTACTGAAGATTTGTATTAGAATGGCTGACGAGATGCTAAACCAGTGATAGCGGCTTTTGGAGCACTTTTACTCTCACCTAGAATAATTACCTTGTAAACACCGGCATACACACTGTTTATTAGACAAGGAACCAGTCTTTGATGGCTCGCACGAATTTGGTTAGAATGTAAATCATTAGGGAATGATGATAGACTTTACCTGGTAGCAAAGTACATTTTATTATGTGCAGAGTAATCTTGGAAGAATTCGTTAGATAGTAAAAGGCCTGTTCATTTATCTGCACACGAAAATTATTCCCGTTGGTTATAAGACAAGGTATAGTAAGAAAGATGATTTCGGTGAAGAGAGAGAATTATACAGAGAAGATCCAAGACAATAGCGAAGGCATACGGGTGTATATAACTATTCAATTCAACCAGCGACTCTTGCCCGACCAAATTGCGTAGTTCAGGAAGGCTTGGTGACGTATTTACAGAGTGTGCTTTGACCGGTCAGTCTGCGCAGGAAACCTGTGGGCTACAGCCACCAATAACCAGATCGATCATAGGAGTTGCACTATGGCTTGATCTTATACTGGGTTGAAAGGATTAACACAAGCGCCAGTAGAGAGTACACACAGGCTGGTGAAGGCCGGTAGATGAATTCATCATATGAGCGCCACTTTCAAATATCGAGCTGAAAGTAACTGACAGAAACGGTTTATTTTACGGTTAATGTTTATGATAAGGTATAAAGAAAACTTGGATTCGGGTACGTGCTGGCATTTCATTATTATTATTATTACTGTATCGAACTTCACCTCTTAAGTGGTTACTTCGCGAGTGGAGAGCCACTTCAGAAGGCTGTATCGTCGTTATCTGTGTTTACAATGTACCGTAGAACTTCTCTTTCCAAAAGCGTCCATTATTTCCCTGCTACTGCGTGGAGTGGAGCCTAGAATTTGCAGGTACCCCATGAAAAGGACTCTGGAATCGTGTGTGTGTTACCGGACTCCGCCTGCTCGAGGTCACATCGAGAGTGAAAAGTCGCCTTTGGGGAGGCTGTGTCACTGTGAGTACAATCACGTCAAAAGAAACTCTCTCTTCAAAGGAGCGTTCATTTTTCCATACTACTGAAGGTAGCGCAGCCTTAGGCAACAGGATCCTTTAGAAAGAGGTCCTGGGTGACGCTAGGACTCTGTCCTATGAAATATTCCTGGGATTATTATGAATTATTAGATAATTTCCAGCTGTAGTTAAGACATGTTTCTCTACCAGGCGTAGAAACTCAAAAATAATCTATCATATCAAAACATACCAGAGTATAACATCATCAAAATATATCATAGTGTATCATTATCAAACTGAAAATTATTTAGAACTTGTGTTCTATACTAAGACGTTTTAGAGATATTATTTCTCAAAACATGACATGATATTTGTCCCGGAATATATGGCATAGGGGATATATTTCACGATATTTTCATCCTTGAAGCCTTGAATATCCTGTACGATATTTTCATCCTTGAAGCCTTGAATATCCTGTGCAAGAACAACATTATTCGCACAATGATCCATCACTTAAGATAATCTTTATGAAGGGAATTACGTCCAGGACTGACGGCTTTGGTATAGTGTTGTCTCTGGGGCGATACTGGATTACATTAAAGGTTCAGTTACCTTATGAATCTCTGCCTTAAAGTGGAACTACACGTGATTGTGGTTATCAGCTCACTCAAACATATGAGCTGCACTGTACAGTCACCTCCGAATCACCATCATCAGCTGCACTGAATCACCATTATCAGCTGCACTGAATCACCATCATCAGCAGCAGTGAATCACCATCATCAGCTGCACTGAATCACCATCATCAGCAGCACTGAATCACCATCATCAGCAGCACTGAATCACCATCATCAGCTGCACTGAATCACCATCATCAGCAGCACTGAATCACCATTATCAGCACTGAATCGCCATTATCAGCAGCACTGAATCACCATCATCAGCAGCACTGAATCACCATTATCAGCTGCACTGAATCACCATTATCAGCTGCACTGAATCATCATTATCAGCTGCACTGAATCGCTGATCACAAGCTACCGTTGTAGCCAGGGGTCCTTCATATCAATATACAGCTGCTCCTCATTCCTCCCGCTAGCATCTGAACGTCCCATCATTCTCAGCTACACATCATTACTATTTGAAGCTGTGATGCTTTACCACCACTGCAAACAGCTGGAAACCACGACCATCTGCACTGTCAAGTGTTTCTTTCCAGTTACCACCAGCTGCGATCACCTGTACTTAACCAGCTGTTGCTTCTACAATCAGCTGCATTCCACTAGCTGTTGTACAGCAGAATGGCTATACATCGTCACTAATTAGTATGATAATTGTTCTAATAGGCAACCCTTCGTCACAATCATCCAGTTATATACGATTCGTACCAATCAGAAGCTTGAATTCTGCAATCACAAGATCATATTTTCCAATCACCTGGATGAGCCTCCGTGGTGTAACGGTTAGCGTTCCTGACTATGACGCATTCACGAGTCCTGCCTAAGGGTCGAGCACTCGTGAGTTCGAATCCTGGGACCACTAAAATGCCTTGCATACCACCACAGCCACCTGGACTTCAATCCACGTCTGCACACTCCCCAATATCAGCCAGGGCCTCGTCTCTGGCCACCAGCCGTCCCAATGAAAATGTTCCGAACCATTGAACCAGTGAACTAATGTTTCAGTCTGTCGCATGGGTTCGTATTTCATTATATGCGACACGTCACTACTATCAGCAACCCTCACCCTCGCTGCGACACGTCACTACTATCAACAACCCTCACCCTCGCTTCTGGTGACGCGAGCGAGAGTCATATTTCGTGCCATTGTGATTTCATACATGCACGTATGCGTATAAACATATACATCTGCATTTATATGCATACAAATGTATGCAGGCTTGAGCAAATGCAATATGCTGAATTCATTGAGCACCAGAGGTAATGGAAAGAGTGTCATTATTTCACACGAACTGTTCATAACTGTTTGAATTTTCATTTGTAATATGTTTTCGGCAAATATTTGCATGGGTGAACCTGCAATGCATCACAAACTCGCCCGAGTCAGCTGGAAAATAATAACAGTAATAGAAAAAATGTGCGATTTTTTGGCCAAGAATATTAACAGCCAGGAAACGAGTTACTGAGCACATTTTGCCTCGCCTTTCCCACCTTAGCGAGGTAGCGTCTGGAACAGATATCTGAGCCTTAGAGAAACCATTCCCTCTTCTTCTTTTTGTTCCTTCTTGTAGAATGTGATGGTACAGGAGGAGAGGATTTCTGTCCTCATGGCTCCCGTGCCTCTCTTAGTCGCCTTTTCTGAAACGCAGGAGGAATGTGGGCAGATCTTTTCTTTATCCCTAGGGTGACATATTATGACCATTATTATTATTATTATTATTATTATTATTATTATTATATTGATATCATCATCATCATTATCATTATTATTATTGCTGATATTTTTATTATTATTATTATTGTTGTTGTTATTATTATTGTTATTATTATTATTATTATTATTATTATTATTATTATTAACTGTAGTAGAGTAAATATCATTGTTATTATCATTACTATAATTATCATTAATATTTTCATCAGTACCATCTTTATAAAACCCAAAGGCCATTTAGACGAGACAAGGGGGGGG
>JAUUDZ010182648.1:13235-25069 GCA_032361705.1 Panulirus versicolor | reverse complement strand
GACGGACACACACACACTCTTCTGTTGTGTAGCAATTAGCATTATGCACTTATGGGCCATCTGCGATAAAACCCACATAGGGGCTGGTCAGTGAAATGGATACCTGGCATAAGCCAGGGGTGTGTGTGTGTGCATACAGACACATGGGAGTAAAGACATATGACATATATATATATATATATATATACAAGGCTAAGAAATGGGGCAACATGAGTGAAAAACTCTCCCCATAACACAAATAGTAATTACTCTTGTTTTTTTTATGACTAATGTGGGATGGATAAGATATGTACCAATTCTGGTCATCTCGGGTGAAAGGCAAATATCAAAGTTCCATAGGTGTTTGTAAACCTGACTTTGAAAGGTAGAAAAGATTTGGGAAGGGGGGAAGATGAAACAAATAAGAAAGCTCCACAGTTTACTTTTCAAGGATAAAAGGAGGTATCATAAGAGTCATTTCTCATGTGGCAGGCCTTGGCACAAAAAAGAACCTCTAGGAATTTAATGTAGCAAACTTTACATTTTAACATATCATTATATTTTTTTCTTATTCATCCTCTAATACAGTACTGGATTTGTGTAATTTCTCATGCTTCACTTGGATCTTTACATATTAACAGGCATATCCATGTGACAGGTTATATTTACAATTTAGAACTTTAGATGCATATTTACATGAATTCCTTTGCCAATTTTCATAGGAAAATTTAATCATCAAAACATCAAAGTTTGTTGCATTGTGTCCGAGACATTCCCATATGGTATGAAGAAAATGGGACTCCCCCCTCCCCTCAGATCCTCTGCTCTTGACTCCCAAGACCTCCACTCCAGTACCATCTCTTTGAGGAGTAATCCTCTGAGAAGGATGCTGCTGCTACTGTCCTCTCCATACATGAGTTGGAAAGTGTGTGACTCACCTGGCAGGCCTGCATCACAGCTTCATCTGATTGGAGAGATAGAGACACTTGCGATGCGTGTGTTCTTGACAGAAAAGGAGGAAAGACAGTTATTAGGAATGATTTCTGTGGGGCAGCATTGCATAGAGCCTTGTTTCAAGCTTTACCACACTTAAAGTGAATATTGGTATTGCAAAATACATAGTGATGCTGTAATCTTAATAGAGGTAGTGCCTTACTAGTGATGAGAATTTGTATTGGTTTTAGAAGTGCTATTCTTATTTCTTTTTTATATTTGAATTTATTTAGTCAGTTACCAAATGTATTTAGTTGTATAAGTGAATTTTGGATTTGTTTTATAAATATTGTAAGTGAATTTACATAGCTAGTTGAATGGCAGTTGATGGTATAATTGGGGAGCATGAGGCATTTAGTACTATGAATGGAAATGGTGAAAACCTTGTGGAGGCGTATGCTGAAAAAAAGACTAGTGTTTGGGAATACCTGGCTTAAAAAGATGGACATAGAAAAGTATATGTTTGTGAGTAGGAGAGATGGTCAGCAGTCATTATTGAATTACATATGGATTTATAAGCATGTAGAACAGAAACTTTTGGAGTAAATGTGATGAGAGAAGCAGCTGATGGGATGTTTGACCACTATCTCGTGAAGGCAAGGATGGAGGTTACTAGAGGTCTTCTGAAAAGATGAAACAATGTCAGTGAGAAGAGAGTTGTGAGGGTTAGTGAGCTTGGAGAAGAGACTTATGTGAAGAAATGCTGGAGTAGATTAAGTACAGAATGGCAAAAGGTGAGAGTACATGGAGCAAGAAGAGTGAGTGAGGAATGGAAGATATTTAGGGAAGCATTGCTAGCTAGCATTTGCAAGAAATGCAAGTGGCATGCAAAAGGTGGGAGGGGGCAGGTTAGAAAGGGTAGTGAGTGGTGAGATGAAGAAGTAAAGTTGATAGTGAAAGAGAAAAGAGAGGTGGAGTCCAAATGATTGGGGGATGTATAAGAGAAAGCAGCAGGAGTTCAAGAGGAAGTTACATGGGTTGATAAAGAGGGCAAACGAAAATTGAGATGAGCAAGTATCAGTAAACTTAAGGGAGAATAGGATGATGTTTTGGAAGGTTTACAATGGACTGCCATGGTGTAGAGGTTAGCATTCCTGACTGTGACGCATTCACGGGCCACCCAGGGTCGAGCACATAGGTTCGAATCTTGGTTACGGAAGTCAGTCCACAGTCAACCCAGCTGTTCATCCACCCCTAGGGGTTGCTCAGTAAAATGGGTACCTGGCCAGGAAGAACAGACAAAATAGGCCACCACATTCATTCGCACTCAGTCTTGAGCTTTCATGTGTATTGCACCGAAACCACAGCTCCCTATCCACATCCAGGCCCCACAGACCTTTCCTTGGTTTACCCCAGACACTTCACACGCCCTAATTCGGTCCATTGACAGCACATCAACCCCAGTATACTATATTGTTCCAATTCACTCTGTTCCTTGCGTGCCTCTCAACCTCCTGTATGTTCAGGTCCTAATCACTCAAAATCTTTTTTTACTCCATCCTTCGACCTCTAGTTTGGTCTCCTGCTTCGCCTTGTTTCCTCCACCCAACGCATATATCATCTTTGTCAATCTTTCCTTGCTCATTCTCTCCACATGTCCAAACCATTTCAATCACCCATTTCTGCTCTCTCAGCCACACACTTTTTATTTCCACACATCTCTCTTACCCTTTCATTACTTGATCAAACCACCTCACACCACATATTGTCCTCAGACATTTCATTTCCAACACATCTACTCTCTTCCATACAATCCTATGTATATCCCATGCCTTGCAACCATATGACATTTTTGGAACTACTAGTCCTTCAAACATACCCACATTTGCTCTCCAAGACTACGTTCTATCCTTCCACACATTCCTCATCGCTCCCAGAACTTTCGCCCCCTCCCTCACCTGTGACTTGCTTCCACTTCCATGGTTCCATCCGCTGCTAAGTCCACTCCCAGATATTTAAAATGCTTCTTTTCCTCCAGTTTTTCTCCATCAAACTTACATCCCAATTAACTTGTCCCTCAACCTTACTGAACTTAATTACATTGCTTTTATTCATATTTACTCTCAACTTTTTCCTTTCACACTCTTTACCAAACTCGGTCACCGAATTTTGCAGTTTCTAACTCGAATCAGCCACAAGAGCTGTGTCATTGGTGAAAAAAACTGCCTCGCTTCCCAAGCCCTCTCTTCCCCAACAGACTGCATACTTGCCCCTCTCTCCAAAACTTGCATTCACCTCCTTAACCACTCCATCCATAAACAAATTGAACAGCCATGGGGACAACACACACCCCTACCACAGACCGACATTCACTGGGAGAAAGAATACTTCCCACGTTTTCCCCACATGTCATAGAAGGCAACTAAAGTGGGTGGGAGTATTTATGGATCTGGAGAAGGCATATGATAGGGTTGATAGAGATGCTTTGTGGAAGGTCTTAAGAGTATATGGTGTGGCAGGTAAGCTGTTAGAAGCAGTGAAAATTTTTTATCAAGGATGTAAGGCATGTTTTCGAGTAGGAAGAGTGGAGAGTGACTGGTTTCCTCTGAAGATCTGTTACTTACTCTGACCAATCTCTTCTCCCTGATATCCTCTTTTCTATTTAGAAAACCTCTACAAATATTTACCTTCACAAAATAGTGATCAGACATCCCACTAGCTGCTCCTCTCAGCACAATAATATCCAAAAGTCTCTTTTATATGCTTATCAATTAACACGTAATCTAATAATGCCCTTTGACCATTTCTCTTACTCACATACGTATACTTGTGTACATCTCTTTTTAGACCAGATATTCTCGGTCACCAATCATTTTTCAGCGCAGAAATCCATAAGCCCTTCACTATTTCCTTTCACGACACTGAATACCCCATGTATACCAATTATACCCTCTATTGCCTGATTACTTGCCTTCACATTTAAATCGCCCATCACAAATACCTGGTCTCATGCACCAAAACTGCTGACACATTCGCTCATCTGTTTCCAAAACACTTGCCTCTCAAGATCTTTCTTCTCATGACCTGGTGCATAAGCACCAGTAATCACCAAACTCCCTCAATTCACTTTCAGTTTTACCCACATCAGTCTAGAATTTACGTACTTTCTAGTAGACACTCCCACAATTCTTGCTTCAGGAGTATTGCTGAACCTTCCTTAGTTCTTATCCTCTAACCAACCCCTGACTTTACACCTATAACGTTTCTAAACCATTCTTCCCCTTTACCCTCGAGATTCATTTCACACAGAGCCAGAACATCCAGGTTTCTTTCTTCAAACACACTACCTAGCTCTTCTTTCTTCTCATCTTGGTTACATCCACTCACATTCATCCACCCCAATGTGAGCCTTCGAGAAGAATGAGCACTCCACGCTTGACTCCTCCGTCTGCGTCCTATTTTAGGAATCCAAATACCAGAAGGGAAGGGTTTCCAGCACCCTGCCCCCTTTAGATGCCTTCTATAGCACGAGGGGAATATGTGGGAAGTATTCTTCCCAGTTTTTATTCATATTTTTCTTTATATTGTATATTTATTTGTATTTACCTTCATATCCTTGCTCATCCTCTTCATGCCCTTTACAAAGTGAATAGGTTCATTATCAATACATACAAATAATGGGTTAAAGTATATTTTTTAATCATATGTTGTGCAGAGTGGTCAGGCAAGAACGATGGCTTGGCATCTCGACCTGGACTATAATATTTGGCTTGGCAGCTGCCTAGGAAATGGGGTCTAGTATGGCAAAGTGTTGAAACATTTATTATGTCCTGCCTTTCTGAAACTGTATGTGGGAAATTATATCATCTGTGTTCACATTCTTATTAGTATGAAGAGAAGAATACAACAATACATGGTGGAAATTTCTTACTTGCGCTGTAGATTCCTCAACTGGCATTGACAAACGGAATAGATTTGGTTCATGTAATTGCATGAATTTGCATATTAGGATTTTTTCAATAACTTGGGGGTGCTGATGATTGGTAATTCAAATTTGTAACATAGATATTAGTTGGATATCATTCATATTTTCTCGTTAGGCAATGCCAGTGCATCTTCTTAACTGTTTTTTTTTGCTTCCTAGTTTCATATGTAAGCCATCCAGTAGCCCTGAAAACTATCTCAGTTTGTTGTATTATTTGGAAAAATATGTACTATAGAAATTTGGTCCTGTCTTCTCTCTGCAGACATGCCAAAGATGTTGGCAGATGCAGGATGACTAAGCCTTTATATACAGATGCCAATAATTCATCTGTTTTCTTGGTAGAGTAGAAATTGCTGGCTGCTAGGGTAAGATATTCTTGAAAAAACTTTGCACCTTATTATAGACTAAAGAAAGTGAGACATACCAGAGAAGTTACCAGACATGACAACAAACTCCCATCTGAACTTGCTAGTAAATCATTCATTTCCTTGGAAGGAGGAAAAATACAGGCTGCTGTGGTAGTTAGTGATGAGTAGGAAGGTTGTGCCAGCTATATGGGGCATATGAAGAGGGAAAAATGGCAGAAATGAGGTTATACCACTGAACAGTGCCATTACACCATTCTCCCATGAAACACAACAAGGGTTTGTTCTTGTCAGAGGTTCTGCTTAACTAAAGTCTAGGTCCTAAGGTAAGTGGTCAGCTGGACATTGGTGTCTCAGCTTCCACAGAAACAAGCAGAAAAGGGCCTGAATCTGCTACCATTAGTAGTGAGAGATAGTTTAAGATACGTTAACAGTTATATTTTGGGCATTCAAGAGTCGAGGAGATAAACATGATTGAAAAAAGATGTCAGAAAAGTTTGAGACTTGATGAGTGATTATATGGCATTGAATGCCACATGTTCAAGATTCATAGATTCAATCAGAACTGGGGAAAACAAGATAGTATATAATGATTCCCTGGTAAAAGTGAATTATGTGAGAACATGAACTATTGATTGAATCTATATGTCTTATTCAGTTGGAAAATCAAGAAGAATATGACAAATGATGGCAATACTGAATCTAGATACCAAAATTTCTCAGTAACTAGCAAGTTAGATTTCATTTTGGGACCATACAGTGGAGAGACAAATTTCAAAGATGAGTGATGATATAGGACTTATTTCAAATTGAGTTCAGGGACTTCCTGAATCTAATTTAGTCCAGGGTGAATCCACAGACATTCAGGATAAACAGTATTTATATCGGATATCTTAGTTGAATGAGAATATCAAGATGGTGTTGGATTTGATAGATCTGAAAGACAGAACTCGCAGTTGATAAGAATTCACTATGTGATAGATTTGGAAAATTCAGATGCGACTATGGACAAATGGTGTCAGAAAAAACGAGATCTTGTTTATCCTCTGAGAAGTAATACAAAGTTCTGATGTTATCTTGTTCAGTGCATCTCACAGGAAATCTATCAACATGTGATGAAGGTGGTACTGAAAACAACCAGTCATATTCACAAAAAGAAAATGTATTGTCAACTCTTCAACAGAAATTAGGGTAAACCAGTAATGTTTCATAGTTCTTACTTGTAAGGTGACTGTCTCCTAGCAGTATGTTGATTCATTTTATAAAGTTGATAAAACCTATCACATTGTTTTTGAAGAAGAGCTGCATGATCTACAGTTTTTGGCATATTTGTCATTTGTCAGTGTTTTGCAAAATTTGCTGTCTTTGAATTTGGCACTCTTAAGAGATGATGAATCCTTATTTCCAGTTTTAATGGATGATATTCATTTCTCAAAGTAAGAAAAGGATTCTCTCCAAACACCCAGTGTCGAGAGACTTTAACCACATTTCTTTCCTCATAGAACCTGCAAAAGCACTTTTGGAAATGAATTTAATTACACTTCCTTAGAGAAACAACAAGAGTGCTTGTGAAATGAAAAATAAACAGCTAAAACTGATGGATACAAGAAATTTCAAAGATTAGTGGATGGTATTTGTAACAGGTTTGAGGACTTGCAGAAGGTTTACTTGCTCAGTCTTTCTGGTTAATACTTTCACAGGCATGATGTGCTTAATGGTTTTACAACCTCTGAACTTGTAATAGCATGTCAGTATAAGGTAGCTTCAGAAGAATGAAAATATGATGCTATTGCACAAATTGTTGTAAACTGTGGAGTTCTGAGTATATTATCCTCTTAGTGTTCTGAACTCAAAAGAACTAATGTGCAATTCAAAGTAATGTGTGGAACAAAGAATGCAGGTGAATTGCTGTACTCTGTGCTGATATTAATCGAGTTTAAATGTCTTGCATTTATTATGGGTGAACACATCAAAGAGCTGCTTCACACTGACCTGACTATTTTTCGGCCCAGTTTCTTGATATACACATTAAGTATGCAAACCCAAAATATATCCAGCAGCAAATAGGATTATGTAAGTTTGTCTTATGAAATTAGGAATGTTAGGATAAATGCAGAAATACTGTAGATCCAGTAGGGCACGTTGGAGGATGGGCTTCAGGGGCTTTAGTGATGAATACTTGGTAACTGAAGATTCCAATCATCCCATCACCATTCCTCTTGATCCACCATTAAACTGTAAGATTATCTTATGGCTCGGTTCCATAAAAAGATTTCTCTGTATGGCTTGTAGGGTTTGAGAGTTTGGTCACCCCTGTGGTCACTGTTAAAACACTGTAGGGTAAGATATCTTCCGTCTTTTTGTTGATGATCTTGATTTTTTTATATTTGTGTGCTAGAGGTGTCATGAAAGGTATAATCAGAACATGTTACCCAAGAGAACTTGATGCTTTAGTCAACAGCTTTCATAATGAGGAGAGGTAAAAAATAATGATGCTTCTGATGTGCATTAATGTTAGACTTTCTAATTACAGTCCAAACTAATGATCATTCTCCTTTTGGGTTAAGTGTTAGGATAGCATTGATGAAAGGTATTTAGTGATCAGAATTTAGATTATCTCTAAAAAGACTTCTTTTAACTAATAAAATTGAGAATGGATAGTTAGCAGCATGATATTGACTACTGTCCCTATAGGAGTGAGAGGCTCTAGTAAATCACAATTTTTACCCATTTCTCAATGCATTTCACTGTAATTTCATTGAAAAACAGTGTCTGTCCAGTATATGCTAGATACTACTACCTTGCCCCCATGAAGAATACATCATGTGCTGCTGGCTCATATTTCTACTTATTTTACTGTGCCTTCACTGGATTGAAATTACCATATTTTGTGTTTATTCTTTAAAGACTATTACAGTAATGGAATAGATACTGAAATAAGTCAACAAATGGAATTAGCATTAAAAAAATGTTTTTGTAGCAGTTAAGTAATCCCCACCCCCATTCACAATTTTCTTGTGCCTTCAATGTTGCTTAAGATACAGTTGCATAATTGGTGGTATGAGCACCATTCTGTTAAATGTTCTTTTCCAAAACTTACAGGAGACAACTGAGTTCGATCAGGCTGTCTCCAGGCCGAATGTAAGGCTACTGCAGTACCTGATAGCATTTTCCCGCCTGTTGGCTCAGTTGCTTGCTTGGGGATAGGTTGTCATATATGGATTCTATTCATTAGAACTGTTCTACACACAAAAAGATGGGAAGAAGACAGCATTAACTGCTCAGGCTATTGATAGATATGACATTATATTGATAAGATTTAAATTATTCTTTCTTTATACGTATACTACTGTCTTTAAAGGTATAAGGGGTTTTAACCACTCATAGCTCATTGGATTTACCATATATTTTAGAGATACAGGTTTCCTTTGCTGTTCACAAGGGTAACATCCCCAGAAACCAAGCAAACGTCAAAATCCTGAATGGCAAAACATTGTTATAATATGAAACAGGAGGTTAGGAGTAGGGGTGTCAGAATGACCCCTTACTTTATTATGTTGAAACTACCAGACTTTTTGATGTGATTATATAACTACTCTTGCTGTTACTGTACTGATTTATTTATACAAAAGCTGGGAAAGTTTTGTTTCAACAGTTGAAACTGCAGCATATCAGACAGCATGAGAAATGGGAGACTAGTTAGTCACATTTCCTTGTCCCCAATAGTGTTACACAGCAGACAACAGCAACATTGATATATTTTAACATTTAAGATTATGGTAAATCTCATCTGCTAAGGGAAGTTAGGGGAGGTTTCCATAGGTTCTGTTTGTTTCTGGATTTTCATGCATGCTACTATGAAAGTTAGGTGAGCATTTCATAAGTTCTTTGTTTCTAAAAGTCTCACCAACTTGGACATGAATCATCTCATTTTCTCAGGTTTTCATATCCCTCGTCATTACTGACTTACCATATATGTCACTAACTGTGAATTATTTAGTGTAAAAGCAGGTGAAACACTTTAGAAATCAACAAAGCTTTTGTAAACCTCACAAAACCTCCCATAAGTAGTAGGTGAAACACCTCTTGAAATTTACAGAACCCTGTGGAGAACTTAACTTCCCCATGTAATATGTTAAACCACAAAAAATCAGAAGCACATATATAAATCTCACTTACCTTCCCCTAAAAGCCAATTTGCACCATAATTTTCAGTGATGTAGTCAAATTATACATACGTTAAAGTAATTTGCTGTCATTCCAACCTCTAGAGACCAGAGGAAATGACTACAATAGATGCGTATTACAAGGAGGGTAGGAGGCAGTGTGTGGGGAGAGGGAAGTGCCTCTTTCTCTCCAAGCACACTACCTACTCCTGCTGTCTCTCTTATGCTGATTTTCTCTTATATTAGACTTTGTATTACTATATAATCTAGCCATTCTATATGCAAAACAATATTGATACAGTAAGGAGTCATTTAATCGTACCAAAAAGTCACCCTAGTGGAGTGAGTGGTTGGTGTGACCTTTGTAGGTCTTTGTTTTCTATTTTGCTGGTAGAAGGTGCTTTGCAACTTGGAAGTTTTGGCCTAAGCTGAATTTCTGATATGACTGAATAATTAATTTGCTCTGCTCTTTATTTTTGCAGTTTTTGTGTTGCAGTTATAAAAGTTTTTAAAAAGGAAAAAAGAGATTCATATTTAGTGGCATGGGAGGTAATGTGTGTGAGGGGAGTGTGTGCCCTCATTTTCTTTTTTGCTGGCAGTTGAAGTCAGTATACTGGAGGCTTTTGTGGATGGGTGCATGGTAAACTATAACATAAAGATAATTTTTGTCTTATGTTCCTGTAATGTATTTCATTGTTATCAGTTTACATGATTATCTTCAATTTTTTTTTCAGGCTTCCTTCCATCTGAGAGTCCTTATCTAATTTTTGTTCAGCAGGCCAATGTAATTGATCTGTTTTAGTTTGCTATTTTATCTTTATGACATGACATATGAGATGATATTAATCATCTGTACTTACTATTTTACATTGCAGTTTTTCAGTTTACCATTTACTGATTATTCTGTGATGTTTACTTCAGAAAGATTTATTAGCATGGTGTTTACTACAATAGTGGCAGCCATTTTAAAAGCTGTTTACATTGGTAATGTGTGTTTAATTAATTGAGCTTTACATTCATATCTTTTATTTGTGGGGTTTCTAGCATTTTTTTTAGTTCACTTTATCAGTTTGTGGCATATTTTGTCATTTTGGTTTTATTATTGTTCCTTATTTGTTCACATAGAATCAAATTTTATCATCACTTGCCCTCTTTTAGCTTTTAAAAGTCATGTAAATGGTGCACAAACCATTGAGTAACTGTGTCACAAATCTCTTCCCAAAATGTTGGTCGCAAATCACTGAAACTGTGAACAGCAAACTTGTGGATGGCAAGGGAAATCTGTACCAAATCAAGATAATTGTAATTAATGCAAATTGCTTCATTCTTCATAGTCTTGTATTAGACTGAAAAAGATAGGTAGCCTGATCATGATCAGCATCCCTGTACTGTCTAGTCCCAAGTTTCTCCATAGATGGATTTCCTGTAATGTCATATTCTCATTATAAACAAGTTGCATGCATACAGTAGACAGAAGGTGCTATGGACTTGAACAACACTTGCCAACTCTTTAGCTGAAGATTTGAATTGCTTTGTAGCTTTAAACAGAATGCTAAAATCAAAACACTGACCAGACCACTAATGACCTTAGCATTTTATGCAACATGATTTTACATTATCAGAACACTGATTTTTTTTTTATGACCTCTGTAAGTTTCATCCAATCGAAAGACAGCTGTGTTAAGAACATCAGAATCATGTTGAACTGTGCAGAGAATGTTTTTTCCATGATAAACTGTCCACATGGCAAGTTAAGCTATAGTTGGTAACATCATCAAGACATGCTAATGAAATCTTATCCTGTAGCATGTTATGAAAAATTAGATGGGCATTTCAGTCACCCATAAAAGGAACTACTTTCTATCCTCAAGGTTTCATATACTTTACTTTATTTGATTTACACGGTCAATGCATAGTTATTCTTTCTCTCCATCTTTCATTTCATTGCTTTTTCCTTAAAAACATTTTTCATGTGAATAGATGAACTATATGATAGTCACCTTAACCTTCCATCTTTTTATTTATCTGTATCTCTCAGTTTGCTTATCTGGTATCACACAGTTACTTTTAACTTGCTTCTGTCTCCAGAAACTTGATATACTTTATGAAATTTAATGTGTAATTACCTCTATCACACAAATGCGTCTCTTTAAAAGTTAAAAGTCTCAAAGGGGACTTGTCATGTCATTATTCATTCTTTTGTTTACAAAATCTTTAAACTTTTATTTGTGAAACTAGATTTAGTTAACGTTCTTTTTCATAAGTCTTACAGAATTCATTGATAGTGCTGGCATCTTGCAGCCTATATTTTATTACTTTTCATTGCTCTACTACTTTTTACAATCTATAACCCTCTTGTCACTTCACTTTCATGGCTCACCTCCCATATCTTTTCTTTTCACATGG